>CM038679.1:515019467-515271488 GCA_021605205.1 Aegilops longissima
ATCGCACCTAGATCCAAACCAAAGCGTGGTAACCTCTCAATCTACCACGAACAACACGCCAGACATGAAGTTTAGGCTTAGCTCGGCCTGATGTCATAGTCCACGCGGTGACCGCGTTCGTCCAGGGGTGCTGGCATGCGTGTCGACGCGCTCTGAGTGCCGTCGAGTGCTCTGTTTCGCGCGTGCTTGCTTCCCCGACTGCCGTAGCGTGCCAAACCTCGCCACCATCATCGTCTCAACGTCATTTACTCCTCCCTGGCGCTCGCCGATGCCGGAGCTCGCCGCAGCGAGCACGGGCACGGTCCGGCCAACCCAACAGTGCGGTGCGTGTCACGACCGGATTTTCAATAAAATACTTATTGAAAAACCAATCTTTAAGTCCCAGTATAAGAAGAATTATCCCTACTGGTAGATAGATACTTGATACAAAAGGCCAGTAGCATTAAATATATTACAGGGTTGAGCTGGGGCTGCTCAACAAATTATTACAAACACGCTGATATTGTACATAAGGGCGGTCATGACACAAGAGCGTGGTGGAATGCTACTGACTTGAGATAAAAGTGGTGGTGGATATATCACAGTGGAGTGGATAATGTAACTCCTAAACTGGCAGCTCATCGAGCGTCGAGGTGAGGCTCGATGAATTTATTCGGGTAGCGGAAGCGGATATAATACAGTGACCAAATCCAAAATCGCACGAGACTGACTGGGACTCCTCTAGGCATCGGACTCGCTATCGAACTCTTCATCCATGAGATCGCCTTCTTCAACATCTGGCCAAATCAACAAGCCAGGTGAGTACTTTGAAAGTACTCGCAAGACAGTTCAAACATGCTTGCCTGGTTCGGAGTAGTCGGAGTCTAGCTTGGCGAAGTTCATGTTCCGCTCACCTCCTCCGGTATCTACGGTGTAAGAAAATACGTATTTAACGTAAATACCGTGAGAGCACAGAAAAGTGTTCCAAATATTTTTCAAATAAATATGCAAAAAAAGTAGACAGAAAAATAAAGATGACAAAAGAAGAATCAACCAAAAATCAGTTTCTGTTATAAAGATTTTAATCCAGGGACTCATCTATAATGAAACAGAGAGTTTCCAGGGGCCAACTTATAAAAACAGAAAACGCTTCGGCTAAAAAGCTGTCAAATGCAAAGGAAAGCGATTCGCCTCAAGGCGTTTTAAAACGATTCAATAAAAAGAAAACATCGACGAGGGTCCCACCCACAAGTTTGAAATTTCAAACGGGAGGAACAGAGCTCGCTGGCGCCGAGAGCTGCGGTGGTCGCCGCGGCGATCCACGGCGAAGTTGGGAGGATCGAGAGTACCCCACGCGCCAGGTGTCCTTCCGCGTCGGTGGGTGGTGGTGGTGGTCGCCGGCGAGCACCACGCCGATGGCGGTCCTTGCTCCAGCGACGGGCGGCTCGGGTGGAGTTGGATCTCGCCGGGAGGGCTGCGGAGGTCGATTGAAGCCGGGTTAAATCTTTGGGTTCCCGAGGGATTATCGACGAGGTTTGGGCGGCGGGGATGGCCTCACCGGAGTGGATCGAGTTGGTGGCCGAGGCGGATCGGGGCGGCCGGAGTTGGGGGAGGAGACCTCCTCGAGGCCCTCCTAGTGGCTTGGCGGGGTACTGGTGGGGTGCAATGGTGGTGCGTGCTCGTGGACGGGCTCGGGACTCCATTTTATAGGCGATCCGAGGCGGTGGCCGAGAACGGGGATCTCCGGCGATGGTTATGGCGGCGCAGAGCTTGGTTGGGGATATTAGGGGGTTGAGCATCGACGTGGAGGTCCACGGGCTCCGTTTAGCACCTAACCCTGGCTGGATTGGGCGTGCTGGGTGGTTTCGGCAGAACGGGGCGGCGCGGGCCCGTCGGCGGCAGAGGGCGCGCCCTGTGCTTGCCGGGCCACGACGACGGTGCTGCGGTGTGTGCTGGCGTGCATGAAGCCACGCAGAGGGCTAGGGAGCATTGGGCGGCGCAGAACGGCGTAGCGAGCCGGCGCTGGCTCCGTTGGCCACCACGGGTGGCTCTGCCACCGCAGAAGCTGCCGGCGTCGGTGATGCTTGCCGCCACCGACACCTGCGTCCGTCCAAGAGGGCGTGCGGTGCTCTGGCCAGGGAGAAGGGGCCGTGCGCAACGCGCCAGGGTGCACGGGTGATCGGTGACAAGTCACTGACGAAAACGACACTGAAGACAACTCTGAACTCTGAATTTTTACTGAAAGTGTACAGGAATAGTGCCGACCAAGTGTTGGATGAAATGATTCAAGGATGAGAAAAATTTATCTGGGTCTGATCTTTGGTGTGGTGGCCTCTCAAAGCACCTGGGGACTGCCTGAATTTTTGTGGAATTTTTGGTGAAATGAAAATATGAATTTCACCAAAAATGATGAATATGGTCCAAACTTGCAGAGGTTGAAACTTGAAAATTTTGAAAAGAGGAAGAGTGGATCTTGATGGATCTAGGTTGGGGGTGCTAAGGACTATCCAGAGGAGTTGGTTTGAGATCAAAACTCAAAAGAAAATAGGTACTTCCTTTGTAAATCATCTAGGCTTGGAATAATGGACAGAATTGTTTTTGGGGAAAAAATAAATGAATTAAAATCCAAAAATAGGTTGGACCTATTGGAACAGAATGTTTGGATTGCCCCAAAGTGGAGGGAGGGGTTTTGGGAGAATTTACCACATGAGGCATGGTAAAACCAAGGATGGTTCAAAACAAAAGAGTAGCTCCAAAACCCTTAGGGTTTCTTTTTAAAAGAAAAAAATCCCAAAAAAATATTTTTGAGATGGGAAACTCAGAATAAAGGTTTTTTTAATAACCAAACACCAGGGTTGCAGAAGATAGAAAAATCAAAGTCCTTGCCAAGGGGAAAAGTTTTGAGAGAGAGAGGTTTTAGGAAGGATTTAAATGACCTTCTTCAAATCAAGCAAGGTTTTTGTTGAAAATTAAATAAAATTTTTTGGAGTGTCACAACACCTACCCCCTTAGGAAAAATCTCGTCCCCGAGATTTCAGCTGATCCTCAAATAAGTGTGGGTGCTCTGTCCGAAGAAAATCTTCTCTTTCCCAAGTCGCTTCATTCTCGGTGTGATTGCTCCACTGGACTCTGAAAAACTTGATGGTTTTCTGTCGGGTCCTCCTCTCAGACGCCTCCAATATTTTTATTGGACGTTCCCGGTAGGTGAGGTCTGGTTGTACGTCCATGTTTTCATGGAATACTTGCTTCTCTGGGTTGCTCACGCACTTCCTCAACTGCGAGACGTGGAACACGTCGTGGATATCGGATAATTCATTGGGTAAGTCTAGCTGGTAGGCTACTTTGCCTCTTCGTGCCACTATACAGAAGGGTCCGATGAATCTCGGTGCTAGCTTTCCCTTAACCTTGAATCGTTGGAGGCCCCTCATAGGAGATACTCGTAGGTACACAAACTCACCGGGTTCAAAGCTGACTCCCCGATGCTTTTGATCGTAATAACTCTTCTGTTGACTTTGAGCTGTTTTGAGTCGATCCCTAATTATCTTAACTGTATCTTAAACCTCCTTGAGCATGTCTGGGCCGAAGATATGGCTGTCTCCGGTTTCTGACCAATTTAGCTGTGACGCCCTCGATTCAATCGTACACTAATCATGCACGCAAATGTGTACGATCAAGATCAAGGACTCACGGGAAGATATCACAACACAACTCTACAAATAAAATAAGTCATACAAGCATCATAATACAAGCCAGGGGCCTCGAGGGCTCGAATACAAGTGCTCGATCATAGACGAAGTCACGGAAGCAACAATATCGAGTACGGACATAAGTTAAACAAGGTGCCATAAGATGGCTAGCACAAACTAGGGATACAGATCGAAGAGGACAGGCCTCCCGCCGGGATCCTCCTAGGTCACTCCAGTGGTCGTCGCCGCCGGCTGCACGTAGTAGTAGGCGCCCGAGTAGTAGTCGCCGAGGCGGTGGCGCTCGATCCTGGTCTCCATCGTCGATTGCAGCAATCGAATAGAGATAGGGAAAAAGGGGAACAAGGCAACCGTGAGTACTCATCCAAAGTACTCGCAAGCAAGGAGCTACACTACATATGCAACATTATCAAGGTAAGGCAGATATGTGAACTGGGCTGCAGAAATGCGTAATAGAGAGAAGGCCTAGTCCTATCGAAGACTAGCATCTTCCGAAACCACCATCTTGTAGCAAACAAGAGGAGTAGAGTAACATAACTTAAAGTAGCAGTAGTGTTATCAACCTCGGCCGAGATCCTTTCTCGACTCCTGCGAGAAAGAAATCCCTGAGCCATACTATCCAGATTATCATCACAATCCAATTCTCATCGCAATCCATTGCTCATATCCATGTCTCATCTCAAGTATCCAGTTCTAGTTGTATCGATCGATACAACTCCAAGTGTCCGCTATCAGAGGACAGGCTATCGATAGATGTTTTCTTCCTGCAGGGTGCACCAACTTACCCACCACGCCGCTTAACTCGCCGACACACTTTCCTGTGGTCATGCCCGCCTCGGTCAAACAATACGCCGCAACCCGACCTAGGCTTAATAGAGAGGCCAAGACGCCGGACTAAACCTATGCCCCGGGGTCATGGGCCATCTCCCCGAACTCCTCCTGACGCTGCGAGGGCGGCCGGAAGCAGACCTAGCCTAACAGCGTTCCAGCCCAATCCGGCGCGCGCTCCGACGCCGACGCCTAATAAGCTTCGCTGATGTATACGACGCAGAACGCCCATACTTAGCCCACGTGATGGTTAGTGCTATCGGGCCGAGGCCCTCGGATCAAATATCCAAATCGTAATGGATTAGGAACGCGGTAACAAGCGTAACTCACGAAGATGTGACCCTGTTCCCGTCTCGAGGACTTGCGGCAAGGGCTAGAATGCCGGCCCGCCACCGTAATTATCTCGCGGGCACCCTCCAGTCAACCCGCTCCACATCACTCGCAATTACACGCTGGTACCCTCGTGGTCGTAATTCGCCTTTCTAAGTAACCGTGGTAACAGTCCAAGTAACCGTGAGTCCAAACATCAAGGGAAAACACGAGGAATCACCCCGTGGATGCCACTCAATGTAGTCGTCAAGGTGAACATAGGAGGATTCACCCCGAGGTCCACACTTGAGGGGTTGCACGACGAGTCGATCGAAGTGGTTAAAGAGGAAATCACCCTCGATGACCACAACCGGATAACTATACTCTGAGGTTAATATCGGGTCTTTGCAGAGGTTTCACCCTCGGTACTCGATAGTAACCTAGTAGTGTCGAGCAACTAAGGGAAGTGATGTGCGGTGTCGGGGCTGGTCTCGATCCCGCTGATCGGGTCTTCAATGATGAAGCAGGGCAACAAGGACAAGGTGGGGGTCAGCGATGGGTCTCTAATCAACCTATACTAAGCAGTTAGGATAAGGTAGGTAACAATAGCAGGTTACAATAAAGCAGGCTATGCAATGTAATAGGAGCAAACAATAACAAGAATAAAATCTAATGCAAGCATGAGAGAATAGAATGGGCGATATCGGGATGTTCAAAGGGGCTTGCTGGTTGCTCGGCAAGAGAGAGTGATCGTCAACCTTGTAGTCGAATCGCCACCGCAGCGTCGGTCTCGTAGTCTCACCAAGAGAAGAGGGGAAGAAACAATGAATACACGATAACAGATGCATAACGATGCATGACATGCCAAGAAGCGATGCTAGGCGTGCCCTAACGTGGTAAGAGGGTCTTGGTTTAGGGGAAAGCATCCAGGAAGTTATCCGGTTAGGACGTCATCATCTGAGATGAACCGGAGGAGAAGTTTGCAGGTTTGATAGGTTAGAGACGTGCGGTGGACGAACGGACTGCGTATCCGAATTCGTCTCGTCGTTCTGAGCAACTTTCATGTTGAAAATATTTTAATCCGGGCTACGGATTAAAAGTTATGAATTATAAAAGGTTTTATTAATTTCTGGAATTTTAATTAATTAATTAATTAATTTCGAAAAGCATTTATGACATCAGCATGAGGTCATGCTGACGTCATCAGCCAACAGGGTTGACTAAGTCAACCCTGCCAGGTGGGTCCCACATGTCATACACTATTAGCTTAATTAGCCTAATCAGATTAATTAATCTTAGTTAATCAAGTTAACTAATGATTAGTATTAATTAATCCAGGATTAATTAGTTTAATTAATTACCCAATTAATTAGCTAATGATTAGGTTTAACTAATCCAGAATTAATTAGTTTAATTAATTACCCTATTAATTAATTAATTAATTATTTAGTTAATTAGTTTAATTACTTTTAATTCATTTTAAATCATTTTTGATTACGCTTAAAAAAACATTTCTTTTAAACGTTTATGGGGTGGGGCCCCTAGTCGTGACACACGGGCAACGGGCGCAAGGCTCTGGGTTGGCGTTGCTCGATCGGGCACGACCGGCCCGGTCGGGCGGCGTCTGTGGGCGGATCGGGCTGGGGCGGCAAGTGGCGATGCCACTGCCCTGGCGGCGAAGCGACGCCGGAGGGGGGGCGACGGAGGCAGCAAGGGCCCGGGCGAGGGGGATCGGGGGTCAGGCGGGCGAGGGGGCGCCGAACGGGGGAGGGAGGGGAGCGGGCTCGGGGCTCAGACGGGCGGCGAAGGCCGCCGACGAGGGAAGGAGGAAGGGAGGGGGGGGGCGACGGTGGCCGGGCGAGCCGAGCCGACGAGGCCACGGGCCGGATCCGCCGGGAGAGGGTCGAGGGGTCGGGGAGAGGGCGCGGTGGCCGGGCGGCCGGAGCCCTGGGAAGCCGGAGGGGACCGAGAGGGGGCGTCGCCCAGGGCGGCACGGCCGGAGCCGGACGCCGACGAGGGAGGAGAGAGAGAGGTCGAGCTCACGGGGGTTCTGGTCTCGGGCAGCCTGCGTGGAGGAGGGCGAGGAGGGCGAGGGGACGAGCGCAAGGCCGGGAGCAGGCCGGGCGGGGCGCTGGCGCCGAGGCCGAGCGGACCGGGGCATGGTCGCGGGCTCGGTGGGGGCTGTGGGGGAGGGAGGGCGCCCCCAGGCGGTGGAGGAGGAGGGAGGAGCGAGGCGGCGGGGGGCGGGGGCAGCGCAGGGGGTCGGCGACGGGGAGACGGTCGGTGGCGACCGGACCCGATCCCGATTGGATCGGGGAGAGGGAGGGTGGGGCGACGTGGGGAGAGAGTGGGAGCGGGCTAGGGTTTCGGTGCCCCCGATGGGGGGTTCTAGTGGGGGGGTGTGGCCCGGCTGGGCCGGCCTGGTGGCCCAGTGGGGCTGGCCCAGGGAGGGGGGGAGAGATGGGCCAAGGAGGGAGTGGGGAGGGGGGCGGCTGGCTGGGCGGTGGGGTTTATCCTCCCGCTTTTATTTTTCTTTTATCTTTATTTTTTTGACAGATTCAAACCACGATCGTTAATTAATGTAACGGGGGGTTTATGTTGCAAACCATCCAGGCGTTATAAATCTCCTCCATTACAAGAAATCTCGTCCCGAGATTTAGGAGGTAGAAGGAAAGAGTGCGGGATATTCATCTCAGACGATCCTCGCTCCTGTGTGGCTTCATCTTTGAGTGATTCGACCATCGGACTTTGAGGAATTTGATCGCTTTCCGACGTGTGCGGCGCTCAGCTTGGTCGAGAATGCGGACCGGATGCTCTTTATAGGAGAGGTCCTGCTGCAATTCGAGCACTTCATGGTCCATCGCCGGATTGGGTCCTTGAAGCAGCGCCGGAGTTGGGACACGTGGAACACATCGTGAACCCGAGAAAGGTTCGACGGAAGCTCCAGCTTGATAAGCCACTTTTCCACGCCTTTCCGAATAGTGAAAGGGCCAATATAGCGAGGAGCTAGCTTGCCCTTGATTCCAAGCGGTGAGCACCCTTCATTGGTGTAACGAAGATAGGCCTTTTCGCCAAAGTTGATAGACCATGTCTTTGTGATGACGGTCATAATTACTCTTTTGACGCGATCGAGCAGTCTTGAGATTCTCGCGAATAATGCGGACTTGTTCTTCGCATGTTGGATAATATCCGGACCAAGAGTGGACGTTCCCGATTTCGACCAGTTCAGAGGGGTTCGCACTTTCGCCCATATAACACTTCAAGGGGGCCATCTTCGCACTAGCTTGAAAGCTATTATTATAAGAGAACTCAGCATACGGAGAGATTCCTCCCATTTCTTGCCGAATGAGGCGACACAAGCTCAAGCATGTCTTCGAGAATTTGGTTGACACGCTCAACTTGCCCTTGAGATCATGGATGAAAAGCAGATCTTGAAAGATAAATGAGTCCCCATAGCTTCTTGAAAACTTGCCCGTAATCTTGAAGTGAATAAGCTGCCACGGTCCGAATCGATAACCAGTGGAATACCGTGAAGTGAAACAATTTCGACATATAGAGCGTTGCAAGCTGGCTAGCAAAGGATCGTTTCTTTGACCGCCGAAAATGTGCAACTTTAGAAAGCCGGTCAATGACGACAAGAATAGCATCATTACCTTTCTGCGATTTGGGAAACCCAAAGGCGAAGTCCATTTCAACATGGTCCCATTTCCATTCAGGAATAGAGATAGGTTGCAGAGTTCCAAAGAGGCCTTTGATGTTCTGCTTTGATACGACGGCAAACGCCACACTCGTAAACATAGCGAGCAATGTCCCGCTTCATATTAGACCACGTAATCTCGGATTTAATGTCTTGATACATCTTGGTACTGCCGTGGTGGATACATAGAGGCGTATCATGAGCTTCTTGCATAACCTTCTCGAGTCATATCCAGGTTGTCCTGCTTGCAAGGTACCACTAGGCGGCCTTTGAAGTACAAGGCGCCATCATCGCAATAGTGAAGGATGAGGGATTTCCTTTCCGACGCCTTGTTTAAGCTTGTAGACCTCGAGTCGATCCCTGCATTGTCTTTATGGTGCCCAAGAGATCGGGTTCAACAGCCGTGGTATAGAGGGATCCTCGGGGAACAACACGGAGATTCATCTTATGGAACTCCGGAGGGGGGCGAGTGCACCGGAGGAACAATATGGAGGTTCACTGCTGAATTCTTCAACAAGTGAGGGCTGAACTTTGTGAACTCAAGGTGGTTGCAGAAGACTTGCGGCTCAAAGCATCAGCCATCACATTAGCCTTGCTCGGCGATAGGAAATTCCCAAATCAAAGTTCCGCACATCTCCATCCATCTCTCGCCGACGGAGGTTCAGGTCTGGCTGAGTAGCAGATACTTCAGACTTTGGTGGTCATGTAGATCTCGCAACGATTACCGAGAAGGTAATGTCGCCATCGCTTTAGCGCATGAATGACAGCAGCAAGTTCGAGGTCGTGAACTGGGTAGTTCTCCTCGTGAGGGCGAACTGTCGAGAGGCATAAGCAACCACTTTGCGCTCTTGCATTAGGACACCGCCTAATCCTTGACGAGAAGCGCCGCGATAAATGACGAAGTCCTTCTTAGTATCGGGAGGAGCTAGCATCGGGCAGTTGTCGACTTGTCCTTGAGTTCCCGGAAACTTTCCCGACACTTATCGCCCATTGAACTTGACGCCTTTATGCAATAGATTAGTCGAGGCTCGGCAATCTTGGAGAAGTTCTCATTTAATCGACGGCAATAGTGGCGAGACCGAGAAAACTTCGACTTGCTTAACGCTCTTCGGAGGAGTCCAATCGAGAATAGCCTGAACTCGCTCAGGTTGACGGCAATACCATCCTTAGAAATGACATGCCCAAGATAGGTTACTTCGGAAGCCGTAATTCACATTTGGAGAACTTGGCATAGAGTTGATGCTCTCGTAGCTTTTCCAAAGACAAGACTAAGATGTTCAAGATGTTCTTCTTCATTCTTGAATAGATCAGATATCATCCAGATAAACCACGCATTTAACTTGTCGAGGTAATCCATGAATATATAGTTCATCAAAGAGAGAAGGTGGCTGGAGCATTGGTTGCCGAAGACATGACGGTGTACTCGTATGAACCATAACGAGTCACAAATGCGGTCTTGGGGATATCCTCCTCACGAACACGGATCTGGTGGTAACCCAACCTCAAGTCGAAGTTTCGAGAACACCGACGAACCAGCCAGCTTGATCATAAAGATCATTGATCCGAGGAAGAGGATACTTATTCGAATGGTAGCTTGATTTATAGGACGGTAGTCTTGAACCAATCGGTTTGTCCCATCCTTCTTCTTGACAAAGAGAGAAGGTGCTCCCCAAGGAGAGCAACTTGGGCGGATGAAACCACTTTGAAGAGATTTGTCGATTTCTCCTTTAGCTCAAGGAGTTCATGCGGCGGCATCTTGTAGGGCCGCTTGGCTATAGGAGTGGTGCCGGTTTCAAGTCGATGACTAATTCGACAGCTCTAGCAGGGGAATCCTCGGAAGTTCTTCAGAAAGACGCCTTGGAAATCGCAAACGCAGTGAATGTTTTCAATTCCCTCGAGGGTGCGGCGCTCAATGCATTCAATGCATAGAGCCTTGCCTCGCATTTTGAACCGACGAGCATTGTAGCTACGATTTCATCGAAGGGTGCAGCAGATGGACGGTCTTAGTGGCGCAAACGATTGTCGCCAGATGCGCTTTCAACCAATCCATCCCCAAAATGAGGTCAATGCTACAAGACTTTAGCACGATAGGAGAGACAAGGAATTCCATTCCTTCGATTTCAACGGGACGTCGCTGCAAATCATGGAAGTCCGACATTGGCCCGCTGGGTGTGTACTAATAGTGAAGCATTCATGTCTTCGCTTAAGGCCATGCATGAATGCAAAATCTTGAGACATGAATGAATGTGATGCTCCTGAATCGAATAAAACAGATGCGTGTACTGAATTTACGAGAAGGGTACCCATCACAAGAGCAGGCTGGTCTTGAGCTTCGCTCATTCAACGTGGTTGGCCTGAGCTTGCCCATAAGACTTGCCGGTGTTGTTGCGGTTCGGTGTTTCCACGGCCATTCTTTGGAAGGGCCACCTGATTCGGTTCTCGTTGCATTCTCTAGCACGGTGCCTCGCTGTCCGCACCAAGCATAAGCCATTATTGGGAGTGGGAACAGAGCTTGGGGTGGCGGAGCTGGAAGCTTCGCTGCTTAGTTGTAGGCGCACGAGGTGTAGCATAGTTCTCTTCAAGCAGATGCATTGGGCTGGTACATGCTATTGGGAATCCATATCTTGCGCTTCTGCGAGGACGGGCCCAAGATGAGCCGTGTCACGGTTGCGCTGTTAGAACTCGTATTCCTGCAGACCAGTTTCGACATTGATAGCTTTGTTCACCAAGGTGGCGAAATCAGCAAAGTCGTGCACTAGAAGTGCGAGCTTGATGTCGACTTGAAGTCCGTCACGGAACTTCTCTTGTCTGCGGCATCGCTTGCAATATCCTCTTCAAGATAGCGAGACAAGTCCAAGAACTCTCCGATAGGCTTCAACATCTTGTTGCCTTGGGTGAGGTTATGAACTCACGCTTCTTCCGTCCATGACCCTTGAGGGATGAAGCGGGCGCGAAGGCAGCTCGAAGTCTGCCAGTGATGAGTGTCCCAACCGGCAGAGTACGACGGTGGCTGTCCCACCATTGAGCTGCGGGTCCCTTCAGAAGAAGGAAGCAAAGGTGACATAGCTGGCGGGGGTACATTAGCGCACTCCATCTCATAGGTGATGTCACGGAGCGACCATCAAGATCCAAATGGCTGAGTTGAGCTGCGGTACACGCTGGGGTTCAGCGTATGAATTCCTGTAGAGTTGTTCCGCTTGGGTGCTGGTTCATATTGGGGCGAGGAACTGAGCCATCATGTTCTCCATGAACTGGCGATTCATCTCGAGCTGTTGGATCATACCAGCCATGTACTCAAAGCGGTGGTGGAAGGTTGGTACCACGACCACGACCTGCTGGCCTAACCATCCTGCTATTAAATAACAGGGGTAGTTCAGCATTTGAGAAGATAAGCAAGAGACAAGAATCATTCATGATGAAACACGCATAATGAAAATAGCATGATGGAAACTACAAAGTAGTTCGCATATCTTACAAAAGGAATCATGCATAGAGTTCGATACATAGAGTCCAGTACATAGACTACTACATCATAGGCGGCACGCAGCTCATGGCGAATACATCAAATGCTAACAAGCAAGCCTACATCAGTCCCCACGATGCATGCGGAGGTAGTCAGAGCCCAAAGCTGGTAAGCGGCGGTGGATAGTCCTCCACGTCGCTGACACGAGGGCCGCGGATACCGGTGCTGAATCCGACGCCAGGTGGCGTGAAGGGGCCAAGTGCGGAGAGTAGCCTCCCACGCCCGCCAACCAACTCCCCGGGCATCACGGTCTGGCGGGTAGATCGCAGAACGCCGCAGCTCTCCGAACGGACAAAGGGTGCATCAGCGCCGAGCTCGGTAGAGGTGCCGACGGGTGATGTACAACTCGTGGCGAAGAGCTCGGTTAGCTCGATCCAGCCCATCGGCATGCGTAACAAAGTTCGATGGTGAAAAGGCTCTCTGGTGACAATGGTGTAGGCAGCGGTGTAGTAACCTCCTCACCAACATCGACGCGATAGCAATGTGCTCAAGGGGAGGTGTCCAACTCCCGATACTCGCACGAAGACGTGTCGGTGCAGCATAAGCAGCATCGTGGACTGCCATATCGATGGTCACTCCAACACCATGTGCGGTGTGCAGCACAAGAGTGGACTCTGTACTCCGAGAGTAGAGGTGGACGATGGCGCGATCTGCTCCCCGGTTGTAGTCCCGGTACTCCTCAAAGACGGTGTACTGGGTGCCAGCGATAACCCGTGATAGGTCATCATCTCGGCTAGCACCGCAGTGATCCCGAGGCACCAATGGCCGTCGTGTGGCGCACGACCTGCCTCGTGGGTTCCATCTGAAAACAAAGACGTTTCAAAGGAGTCAATGACAGGGGGAAATTGTTCAAATACAATTCCAAAAACAACTAAGGCTATATCCATCTTCGGGTGAATGCGGTCACGGATCCTAGTGATAGTTAGTAAAATTGTTTAACCCGAGTAGAAGAGAGTTGAGCCCCGCAGTAAAGGTCGAGGAGTAAAAGATCCTAATACCACCCGATGGCGACGTGGGCCCGTAAGGCACACAGCCATGTTAGTAAAAGTTTTGCAATGTCTAGACTCGACTTCGCCAAGGAGTGTGGAAGGGGATTCTACAGCAATGGCTCGATACCAATCTCAGACGCCCTCGATTCAATCGTACACTAATCATGCACGCAAATGTGTACGATCAAGATCAAGGACTCACGGAAGATATCACAACACAACTCTACAAATAAAATAAGTCATACAAGCATCATAATACAAGCCGGGGGCCTCGAGGGCTCGAATACAAGTGCTCGATCATAGACGAAGTCGCGGAAGCAACAATATCTGAGTACGACATAAGTTAAACAAGGTGCCATAAGATGGCTAGCACAAACTAGGGATACAGATCGAAGAGGACAGGCCTCCCGCCTCGGGATCCTCCTAGGTCACTCTGGTCGTCGCCGCCGGGCTGCACGTAGTAGTAGGCGCCCGAGTAGTAGTCGCCGAGGCGGTGGCGCTCGATCCTGGTCTCCATCGTCGATTGCAGCAATCGAATAGAGATAGGGAAAAGGGGAACAAGGCAACCGTGAGTACTCATCCAAAGTACTGCAAGCAAGGAGCTACACTACATATGCAACATTATCAAGGTAAGGCCATATATGTGAACTGGCTGCGAAATGCCGAATAGAGAGAAGGCCTAGTCCTATCGAAGACTAGCATCTTCCGAAACCACCATCTTGTAGCAAACAAGAGGAGTAGAGTAACATAACTTAAAGTAGCAGTAGTGTTATCAACCTCGGCGAGATCCTTTCTCGACTCCGCGAGAAAGAAATCCCGAGCCATACTATCCAGATTATCATCACAATCCAATTCTCATCGCAATCCATTGCTCATATCCATGTCTCATCTCAAGTATCCAGTTCTAGTTGTATCGATCGATACAACTCCAAGTGTCCGTTATCAGAGGACAGGCTATCGATAGATGTTTTCTTCCTGCAGGGTGCACCAACTTACCCACCACGCCGCTTAACTCCGCCGGACACACTTTCCGTGGTCATGCCCGCCTCGGTCAAACAATACGCCGCAACCCGACCTAGGCTTAATAGAGAGGCCAGCACGCGGACTAAACCTATGCCCCTGTGGGTCATGGGCCATCTTCCAGGGAACTCCTGACGCTGCGAGGGCGGCCGAAGCAGACCTAGCCTAACAGCGCTCCAGCCTAATCCGTAGCCGCCGCCCGACGCCGACGTCTAATAAGCTTCGGCTGATGTATACGACGCAGAACGCCCATACTTAGCCCACGTGATGGTTAGTGCTATCGTGCCGAGGCCCTCGGATCAAATATCCAAATCGTAATGGATTAGGAACGCGGTAACAAGCAGAACTCACGAAGATGTGACCCCGTTGCCCGCCTCGAGGACTTGCGGCAAGGGCTAGGAATGCCCGCCGCGCCCGTAATTATCTCGCGGGCACCCTCCAGTCAACCCGCTCCACATCACTCGCAATTACGCACGCTGGTACCCCTCGTGGTCGACCCGCCTTTCTAAGTAACCGTGGTAACAGTCCAAGTAACCGTGAGTCCAAACATCAAGGGAAAACACGAGGAATCACCCCGTGTATTCCACTCAATGTAGTCGTCAAGGTGAACATAAGAGGATTCACCCCGAGGTCCACACTTGAGGGGTTGCACGACGTAGTCGATCGAAGTGGTTAAAGAGGAAATCACCCTCGATGACCACAACCGGATAACTATACTACGTGGTTAATATCGGCGTCTTGCAGAGGTTTCACCCTCGGACTCGATAGTAACCTAGTAGTGTCGAGCAACTAAGGGAAGTGATGTGCGGTGTCGGGCTGGTCTCGATCCCGCTGATCGGGTCTTCAATGATGAAGCAGGGCAACAAGGACAAGGTGGGGGTCACCGATGGGTCTCTAATCAACCTATACTAAGCAGCTTAGGATAAGGTAGGTAACAATAGCAGGTTACAATAAACAAGCTATGCAATGTAATAGGAGCAAACAATAACAAGAATAAAATCTAATGCAAGCATGAGAGAATAGAATGGGCGATATCGGATGATCAAAGGGGGCTTGCCGGTTGCTCGGCAAGAGAGAGTGATCGTCAAGATCAGTAGTCGAACTCGGCCACCGCAGTCGGTCTTGTAGTTCATCAAGAGAAGAGGGGAAGAAACAATGAATACACGATAACAGATGCATAACGATGCATGACATGCCAAGAAGATGCTAGGCGTGTTCTAACGTGGTAAGAGGGTACTTGGTTTAGGGGAAAGCATCAGGAAGTTATCCTGTCCGGACGCCTCATCATACGTGATGAACCGGAGGAGAAGTTTGCAGGTTTGATAGGTTAGAGACGTGCGGTGTAACGAACGGATCGCGATCCGAATTCGCCTCGCTGCTCGAGCAACTTTCATGTTGAAAATATTTTAACCAGCCACGGATTAAAAGTTATGAATTATAAAAGGTTTTATTAATTTCGGAATTTTAATTAATTAATTAATTAATTTCGAAAGCATTTATGACATCAAGATGAGGTCATGCCGACGTCATCACCAATGGGGTTGACTAAGTCAACCCCGCCAGTGGGTCCCACATGTCATACACTATTAGCTTAATTAGCCTAATCGATTAATTAATCTTAGTTAATCAAGTTAACTAATGATTAGTATTAATTAATCCAGGATTAATTAGTTTAATTAATTACCCAATTAATTAGCTAATGATTAGGTTTAACTAATCCAGAATTAATTAGTTTAATTAATTACCCTATTAATTAATTAATTAATTATTTAGTTAATTAGTTTAATTACTTTTAATTCATTTTAAATCATTTTTTGATTCTGTTTAAAAAAAACATTTCTTTTAAACGTTTATGGGGGTGGGGCCCCCTAGTCAGCGACACGTGGGCAAACGGGCGCGGGCGCTGCGGGGTGCGGGCGTTGCCCGATCGGGCACGACCTGCCCGGCCGGGCGGCGGCGTCTGTGGGCGGATCGGGCGCTGGGCGGCAAGTGGCGATGCTACGCTGCCCGCCAAGTAGCGACGCCCGTGAGGGGGGGCGACGGGAGGCCAGTGCGGGGTTTACTGTTGCAAACCATCCGGGCGTTACATTAGCGGGGTACGACATCTTCGCCCATACAGAGCTTTAAATGGTGCCATTTGCAGGCTGGCTTGGTAGCTGTTGTTGTATGCGAACTCTGCGTATGGCAAGCTTTCTTCCCAACTGGTTCCATAGGTGAGGACACATGCCCTCAGCATGTCTTCTAAAATTTGGTTTACGCATTCGGTTTGTCCATCAGTCTGGGGGTGGTATGCGGTACTAAACGCCAGTTGAGTTCCCAGAGCTTGTTGTAAGTGATCCCAAAATCGGGAGACGAATTGAGTGCCTCTGTCTGATATTATTGTCTTTGGGACTCATGTAAGAAGACGATACAAGAAAGATAAAGCCTGGCAAGCTTCTGAGTGGTGTGGGTTGTCTTTACGGGGATGAAGTGTGCTACCTTAGTCAGTCTATCTGTGATGACCCATATGGCATCATTCCCGTGTCGTGACCGAGGTAGTCCAATAATAAAATCCATTCCAATTTCGGCCCCATTTCCACTGGTATCTTATTTGGCTGTAAAAGTCCGGCCGGTTTCGGTGCTCGGCCTTGATGCGTTGACAAGAGTCACAACATGCGATGAACGTGGCTATGTCCCTTTTCATACCGTACACCAAAATTTTTCCCAAGATCCTTGTACATCTTTGTTCCTCCGTGATGAATTGAATATGGAGCGGTGTGGCCTTCAGCTAAAATTTGCTGTTTAAGGTCCTCGATATTTGGCACATAAAGCCTCTCTCCGCACCACAATATTCCCCGCCGTCTATGATGAACTCGAGGCCTTGCCCAAACTCACTTTCCATTTTATGCCTTCAATTTGGGGTGTCTATGCCGAGCCTCCTTAATCTTTTCTATCGTGGTGGGCTGTATTTCCAAATTCGATAAACTACCTTGGTGACCACCATCAAATTTAGTTTAGCAAACTCCCGTCGAAATTCAGGTCTCGTGTTTCAGAGGTTGTCGTTGTCCGTGCTAGGGTTCCGACTTAGAGCATCTGCCACTACATTTGCTTTTCCTGGATGGTAGTGGATTCCAACATCATAATCCTTTACTAATTCCAACCAGCATCGCTGTCAGAATTTAGTTCGGTTGTGTGAAAATATACTTGAGGCTCTTATGGTCTGTGTATATTTCACAACGATTTCCAAGTAGGAAGTGTCTCCACTCCTTGAATGCATGGATGACGGCTGCCAACTCTAGGTCATGAGTAGGGTAATTTTCTTCGTGCTTGCAAAGTTGTCTGGAGACATATGCGACCACCTTGCCTTCTTGCATCAACACGCATCCGAGGCCCTTTCGGGATGCGTCACAATATACCTCAAAATTTTGTGTATGTCCGCACAATTAATACCGGTTGTCGTGAATTTCCTTTTTAGCTCTTGGAAACTTTTCTCGCAAGCTTCAATCCATTCAAACTTCTTGTCCTTCTTGAGTAACTACGTCATTGGCTTTGCTATGGTGGAGAATCCTTCAATAAATCTTCGGTAGTATCCTCGTCATTCCCAAGAAGCTTCAGACGTCTGCTTCTACCTGGCTGGTGGTTTCAGCCAAGCACGGCCTTGACCTTTTCCGGTTCACGGCAATACCTTCTCGGTCAAGATGCGTGGCCCGTAAAACCTACTGTCTTAGCCAAAATTCACACTTGCTGAACTTGGCGTACAATTGATGTTTCCTTAGTTCTCCTAGTACGATTCAAGATGTTCAGCGTGCTCTTCGGTGTCTTGGAGTATATCGAATATCGCCGAGGAATACCACAACAAACTTGTCCATAAACTTCATAAATACTTTGTTCATGAGGTGAACAAAATATGCCGGGGCGTTTGTTAATCGAAACGGCATTACTGTGAACTCATACAGTCCGTATCTGGAGGTGAAGGCTGTCTTGGGGATATCCTCTGTTCGTACTTTTAATTGATGGTACCCCGACCTTAAGTCAATTTTTGAGAAAACTTTGGCCTGAGCGAGCTGATCAAATAAATCATTTATCCGTGGCATTGGGTATTTGTTCTTGATTGTGACCATGTTAAGTGCTTGATAGTTTATACACAATCTCAGTGTCCCATCCTTTTTCTTGGCAAATAAAATTGGTGAACCCCAAGGTGAGGAACTGGCTCGTATATATCCTTTGTCCAGTAATTCTTTTATTTGCTTCTTCAATTCTACCAACTCGGATGGTGCCATTCTGTATGGTTTCTTGTAAATGGGAGCGGTTCCGTGCTAGCTCAATGCTGAATTCTATCTCTCGGTCCGGTGGCATGCCCGTAGTTCTTCGAAATACGCCCGAAATTCACATACCATCGAACTTTGCTTAATTCGAAACGCCCACCTTGTTCAACCTCGCTGCCGAGATATCTGTCTCCTTTGTCTGAAACTTTTATTGTCTTCCGTGATGGTGGGTGAGAATTACGGTCCGGTTGAAGCAGTCAATAAATCCTTTGTTGGTGGTTAACCAATCCATCCCTAAGATGACATCCAGTCCTTTATTTTCCAATACAATAAGGTTGGCGGAAACTTCAATCCTTCAAACTCAACAACCACACCTTGGCAAGAACTCCGAGTAACTTGCTTAATCCTGTGGGACTTGATGATCATGGATTTTTCCAAGGAAGCATCGAAAATTATTTTGCAAAGCAAATTTCTTGAAATGAACGAGTGAGAAGCTCCGTAATCAAACAAAACCGTGGCATGTATTGTGTTGACAGGGAACGCATCGAGTCACGATATCCGGGGCATTTTGTGCTTCTTCTCTGGTCACGTGGTCCAGATGACCCTTCCTGTGATTGTTATTGGGGTTGAAATTGTTTCGCTTGGGTGCTGAATTATTGCCACCGTTGTTCGGTTTTGTGGTCGAGTTCCTTGGCTTGGGGCACTGCTTGGCATAGTGCCCTTCTTCTCCACAAGCGTAGCAAGTAACGCCTGGGCGATATGTGAACTCCTTGTCCCTCGCATGGAAATTCTTGATTGGGTGTGAATTATTCATCGTGGGTTTGTGTGTCCCATTTTTCTGAAATTCCGTCTTGCTTCGGTGGTTTCGAGCCAGAGTAGTCTGGTCCCTTTGCGCTTATGGAAATCCTCCAAGCTGCGCCGCCATTTTCCAAGGTAATAGCCTTATCCACCAGTGTTTTGAAATCTGGGAAAGTGTGCACAATCAGTCGGCATTTAAGCGCTGGCTGCTGTGCCTTCCAAGAATTTTCCATCTTCTTGCTTTCAGTCATACGCTCTTCGTTGATGAAGCGAGACAACAGAGTAAACTGGTTGTTGTATTCGACACCGCCATGGTCCTTTGTTTGAGGTCATCAAATCTCTCTTCTTGATCTTCATAAAACTTTTAGGAATGTGCGCCCACTAAAACCTTCTTTGAATTCCTCCTGGTTATTTCATTCTCGTTGGGGTGCATGTGTAGGAAATTTTCCCACCATGACGCAGCTGCTCCAAAGGAGATAGTGCGGTGCATATAGTACTTTCTCACGGTCTGAACACTGTGCACTAATTAATTTTCTTTCCATGTCCCGAAGCCAGTCGTCGGCCTCAAGAGGTTTGTCAGTATGAGAAAATGTTGGGGGACGCGTCTTCTGTAGCTCAGACAACTTGGATTGTTGTTGATACTGTCCACGGTGATTTCCCATATTGATGACTTGGTTCATCATTTCCTGATGTTGTTGCTGACTCTGTTCATAAAGGCGGCATACTTGGGTAAATGCTGTTTCGCTGCCCTGTTGACTTGACTGCCCCTGTGTGAAATTGTTGTTTGGTGGTGTGCCATAATTTTCTTCTGGCGGATTTGGCATGGAGCATGTCCAAGGACGAGACATTTTTCACTCTGGGGATATATTTTGTAAAAATCATAAGAAAAGAAATTGAGTCGCAAAAAAAATCAATAAGTTCATAAATACAGGAAATTTTAAAAGCTCCAGGATTTTTCAAGAGAATAAACGATTGCGCACGGAGAAGGACTATTTCATATCTTACACGCAAGTAGTAATTATACAATACATCACTCAAGATATGCGTACATATACCGACATGTTATTTAGGCTAGTGCACTTCTCCCGTTCCTACATGATGCTAAACAAGCTACTTCTCACAACCTATGTACATATAAACATATCGCATAAGTCGGTACATCGCATGGCGGCTAAGCGTGCTCAGTCGGAGATGGTAAGGATCTCCCTTGGTCTACCGAGGGTGAGGCGCAGTGAGGCTGGGGACTCAACCTCCTCCTCGCTAATAGGCTCCATACGTGAAGTGCTGCGCTGAGTCGATGGAGCGGGCGCCATAGGCGGAGCAACACGAACAGGAGTGGGCGCAATAGGTGGTGCAGAACGAACTGGAGTGGGCCCAATGACTTGGTTGAACTCCTCGGTGGTAGGAAGGCGATGAGCAATGGCGAGAATGGTAGGTGAATAAGATGCCGAGGACGAGACGAAAGTCAGCAGTGGTGCGGTGTGCAGGGGCTCCCTCCTGTTGGCGGCACAGCCATGGACTGAGTCCATGCGGGCAACAACAAGTTCGTCCACCAGGTTGTCGAAAGCTGCCTCCAGAGCTCGGAGGTACTCGACAAGCATCTCAATAGCCTCGTCTCGCTCTCCTCTGGGGCAAGCGAATGAGTAGTGACAGGTGTATGGTACGTGGCATGGAAGGTAGCGGTAGCGACGAGTCTTCATTGAAGGAAGAACATCCCGGAGACGAGCTATCGCCTCACGGGCAGCCATCTGCATAGCATGCCTCTCCGTAGGCATGGCTCTCCCAAGAAACGGAAGCGGGCGAACTCAACACGCCTCCTTGAATTGCACCGCTGCTCGGTGCATGGTCGACTGTCGCTGATCTTGTGCGGTAGAGTGTGAAGATCTGGCGCATTGATGGCCCCATCGCGACTGGACAATGAAGGAGAGGAGCTTGACGAACCCTCAGCATCGCTATAACACTGTGACTCACAATGCTGCCACCATCTACAAAAGTAGGCAAAAATTCTGAATGGTCAGATCATAATTTATGCTGACTGTTAGAAAATGACTACATTTGCAAAAATATGAGTGAACTCTATTATGCTAATAACCGATTAGCGATCGCACCTAATGGCTTCCTACAGTCAGCCTGGCTCTGGTACCAAGTTTGTCACGACCGTATTTTCAATAAAATACTTATTGAAAACCAATCTTTAAATCCCAAAGATAAGAAGAATTATCCTTCATGGTAGATGATACTTGATACAAAAGGCCAAGAGCATTAAATATATTACGTGGTTGAGTGGGGCTGCTCAACAAATTATTACAAACACGCCGATATTGTACATAAGGGCGGTCATGACACAAGAGCGTGGTGGCATGCTACTGACTTGAGATAAAAGTGGTGGTGGATATATCACAGTGGAGTGGATAATGTAACTCCTAAACTGGCAGCTCATTGAGCGTCGAGGTGAGGCTCGATGAATTTATTCGGTAGCGAAGCGGATATAATACAAAGATGACCAAATCCAAGATCGCACGAGACTGACCGACCTCTAGGCGCCGGACTCGCTATCGAACTCTTCATCCATGAGATCGCTTTCATCAACATCTCGCCAAATCAACAAGCCGTGAGTACTTTGAAAGTACTCGCAAGACAGTTCGACATAAGATATAACAAATGCATGCATGAATGCGCCATGAGCAAAATAACAATGCACATTCAAATAATAAATATTACACAACATGGTATGTAAAGGAAGTCGGGCGGTAGTCCTCCAAATCCCAACAAAATAAAAGAAAACCGATCGGTGTCCGGACGGACGCTCAAGGGTAAACGAATAAATAATCATGCCTCATCGGCGTCTAAGCGACACCACATAAAGGGCTTATATTGAAAAGTAAATGACAAGCGTACACGATCGGACGCCCGAGCGACATCGCAGAAAGGGCTTATATCAAAATAAATAACAAGCGTGCCACGATCGGACGCTCGAGCGACATCGCAGAAAGGGCTTATATCGAAAGTAAATAACAAGCGTGCCCACGATCGGACGCTCGAGCGACATAGCAGAAAGGGCTTATATCGAAAGTAAATAACAAGCGTGCCACAGTCGGATGTATGAGCGACATCGCAGAAAGGGCTTATATCAAAAGTAAATGACAAGTGAGCCACAGTCGTACGTCTGAGCGACATCGCGGAAAGGGCTTATTATTCGTATCTGATAAATTCACAAAGATATAAGGCTCAGAGGAAATATTCAACACTTAATAATAAACGGGTTAGTCCATCCACAGGAATAAACATTTAACCGGACTTAACACTCATGTAATATACCGGAGTTTTGTCACTGAGGCTGACACTGACATGATAAGTTGAACATAGTACTCAGAAATGAATAATATGTTTCAAAGGATTGTGACTCTGCGGAGTTTGTACTAATTATTCACAGCCAACGGATTTCCGTAGTCACGAGGACTAATTCCGTTTACGGTATTTCGTAGAAACACATCTAACCAAGACACACCCATCCCACCTCACGATGCCGTGAATCACCCTAGACAACGACAAGAAAAACTTTGAGACGGGAGATCACAATCTCGAATAGCATGGGATCAAATTTATATACGGCGCTCTAAAGGTGCCCCTCTCGGTCCCAACCGAAACACCCATGCCCCCGACCGATGACGGCTTTAATCCAGGCCATGGAACCCTCATGACGGCCTCTCTATTTGGTGTGTACCAGGAACGCGGTTTGCAACTTACTAAGCCACATTCCTTGCGAAAAACATGTGGTAGTACAGGAAAGGGGAACGAATGGGAACGTGACTTGATTCGCGTTGGCACTGAAGTCAAATAGTCTGGAATAAGACTGGCATGCTACAACACTGCCATCTTACCCATTCTCATGTCATCACATGGCCATGCAAACATATAACCAACAACATATGGATTTTCGAAACTTACTAGTCTCAACTTTGCATGCAATATAACATCTATCGAAATGTTCATAAACATGCCATGAAACTACTTAATGCAAACATGCAACGAACACTCATCATATCAAAAGTTCAAACATGCTTGCCTGGTTCAGAGTAGTCGGAGTCTAGCTTGGCGAAGTTCGCGGTTCCGTCACCTCCTCCGGTATCTACGGTGTAAGAAAATACGTATTTAACGTAAATACCGTGAGAGCATAGAAAAGTGTTCCAAATATTTTTCAAATAAATATGAAAAAAACTAGACAGAAAAATAAAGATGACAGAAAAAGAATCAACCAAAAATCAGTTTCTGTTTAAAAGTTATAAAGATTTTAATCCAGGGACTCATCTGTAATGAAACAGAAAGTTTCGAGGGGCCAACTTATAAAAACAGAAAACGCTTCGGGTAAAAAGCCGTCAACTGCAAAGGAAAGCGTACTCAGCCCGAAGGCGTTTTCAGAAAACGATTCGAATAAAAAGAAAACACTGACGAGGGGTCCCACCCGTCAGGTTTGAAATTTCAAATGGGGAGGAACAGAGGTCGTCAGCGCCCGAGAGATGCGGTGGTCGCCGGCGGCGATCCACAACGAGTTGGGAGGATCGGAGAGTACCTACGCGCTCAGGGTGTCCTTCCACGTCGATGGGTGGTGGTGGTGGTCGTCGGCGAGCACCACGTCGACGACGGTCCTTGATCCGGCGGACGGCGGCTCGGGTGGAGTTGGATCTCGTCGGGGAGGGCTGCGGAGGTCAGATTGAAGCCGAGGTTAAATCACTGGGTTCCCGAGGGGATTACTGACGAGGTTTGGGCGGCGGGGATGGCCTCACCGGAGTGGATCGAGTTGGTGGCCGAGGCGGATCGGGGCGGCCGGAGTTGGGGGAGGAGACCTCCTCGAGGCCCTCCTAGTGGCTTGGCGGGGTACTGGTGGGGTGCAGTGGTGGTGTGTGCTCGGGGACGGGCTCGGGACTCCATTTTATAGGCGATCCGAGGCGGTGGCCGAGAACGGGGATCTCCAGCGATGGTTACGGCGGCGCAGAGCTTGGTCGGGGAGATTAGGGGGTTGAGCATCGACGTGGAGGTCCACGGGCTCTGTTTAGCACCTAAACCTGGCTGGATTGGGCGTGTTGGGTGGTTTCGGCAGAACGGGGCGGCGCGGGCCCGTCGGCGGCAGAGGGCACGCCCTGTGCTTGCCGGGCCACGGCGATGGTGCTGTGGTGTGTGTTGGCATGCATGAAGCCACGCGGAGGGCTAGGGAGTGTTGGGCGGCGTAGAACGGCGTAGCGAGCCGGCGCTGGCTCCGTTGGCCGCCACAGGTGGCTCTGCCACCGCAGAAGCTGCCGGCGTCGGTGATGCTTGCCGCCACCGACACCTGCGTCCGTCCAAGAGGGCGTGCGGTGCTCTGGCCAGGGAGAAGGGGCCGTGCGCAACGCGCCAGGGTGCACGGGTGATCGGTGACAAGTCACTGACGAAAACGACACTAGAGACAACTCTGAACTCTGTATTTTTACTAAAAGTGTACAGGAACAGTGTCGGCCAAGTGTTTGATGAAATGATTCAAGGATGAGAAAAATTTATCTGGGTCTGATCTTTGGTGTGGTGGCCTCTCAAAGCACCTGGGTACTGCCTGAATTTTGGTGGAATTTTTGGAGAAAGGAAAATATGAATTTCACCAAAAATGATGAATCTGGTCCAAACTTGCAGAGGTTGAAACTTGGAAATTTTGAAAAGAGGAAGAGTGGATCTTGATGGATCTAGGTTGGGGGTGCTAAGGACTATCCATAGGAGTTGGTTTGAGATCAAAACTCAAAAGAAAACAGGTACTTCATTTGTAAATCATCTAGGCTGGGAATAATGGACATAATTGTTTTTGGGGAAAAAATAAGTGAATTAAAATCCAAAAATAGGT
Source organism: Aegilops longissima (assembly GCA_021605205.1). Lineage (NCBI taxonomy): Eukaryota > Viridiplantae > Streptophyta > Magnoliopsida > Poales > Poaceae > Aegilops > Aegilops longissima. Next base: position 515,044,422 of record CM038679.1, read on the forward strand.
TGGACCTATTGGAACATAATGTTTGGATTGCCCCAAAGTGGAGGGAGGGGTTTTGGGAGAATTTACCACATGAGGCATGGTAAAACCAAGGATGGTTCAAAACAAGAGAGTAGCTCCAAAACCCTTAGGGTTTCTTTTTAAAAGAAAAAATCCCAAAAAAATATTTTTGAGATGGGAAACTCAGAATAAAGGTTTTTTTTAATAACCAAACACCAGGGTTGCAGAAGATACAAAAATCAAAGTCCTTGCCAAGGGGAAAAGTTTTGAGAGAGAGAGGTTTTAGGAAGGATTTAAATGGCCTTCTTCAAATCAAGCAAGGTTTTTGTTGAAAATTAAATAATTTTTTTTAGAGTGTCACAGTGCGCACTGTGCTCGTCGCCTTCCCCTCGTTCCTGTGCTCGTCCCCGTTCGCCAACAGTTGCCGCATGAGTTGCGTCGCCTTCTCCCCCTCTCACTGACGCCACTCCTCGCCGGGCGTCGTGGACAAGTGTCCACCGCGGAGCCCGAACTCCCTCTCCGCTCGCCTATAAATGGAGCCGCCCCAGCCTCCTCGAGCACCATCCAGCACTCCCACACACCCCACAAGCGAGTAGGAAGTCAGAGTCGGCCGGGCAGGCCGCTGGCCGCCGCCCTCGAGCTCGAGCTCGCCGGCGATCCCTCTGGTCGCTGTGGTAGCTCCAACCTCCTGTGCCAGGCGATCCTTCCAGGCCTCCGCCTCTCCGGTGAAGCCATCCTGTCCCTCCGAGCCCTGGAGTAGCCTCTCGCCGCTGCCTTCCTCATCTCCGGCGACCATCGTGTTCTGCCTCCGCTTGCGAGGTTGATTCTGACGCCGTCCGACCACCCTAGCTATGCTACAGGTACGGGCAGGTGTGCCTCCGTCCCCTCTTTCCATCCCTCCCTCTCATTTTGCCCAAGGAGCCCTCGTCGCCGGCAAGAGCTCCGGCGAACCCGCGACTCCCTTTGTTTCTTTCTCCCCTCCTCCTCACCTGAATAGCGGGGCCCGCTAGTCAGCCACTCTGTACGCGTGCGAAGCGGTACGAGCGGTGGCGCCCCTGGGCTTTACGCTTTCGACGTCACCCCCCAGTCTGTTTATTTTTATTCAAATTCATTTGAATTTACAGAACACTTCAAACATCCATAACTCCTCAACCATAAGTCCAAATGAATTGATTCTTTTTGCATCTTGTTCTTTGCAAAGAAATCTAGCAGCTCGCCAAAGATGAGATTTTTCGGAGCTGTTTAGAATTTCTGGTGATTTTCATAAGTGCTCTTGATATTTTCTTTTTAAGTTTAAAATTATTTTCAGAGGGTGAGGCTTGTCTTGAGGATCACCAGAAGGCTTGTGAACCCCATCTGCACTAAGGCAAGCCACAACAACATTTTCATGGTGCAATTTCAATATTTATGATTTTCTTACTTGAATGAAATGATTAATCCATGCATTTAAATAACTATTATGTGATTTATATTCTGTGAAGTGTTTATTAGTTATTATGTTTGATTTGCGAATGTTGAAACTATCTTAGTTGGTAAATCATGCCTAAGATCTATTTGTGGTGATGATAAAATAATTTTGTTATGCATGTTAGTAATTACTTAAAGTTATTTTCTTACATAAATAAGATGGTAAAAATTTGCTAGAAAATATTCTGTTAAGTACTTGTTTAGTCATTTTATTTGACTTACAGAATGTTTGAACCTAACTTGGTTGGTAAAGAAATTAGGAATTGTTTGCGGTATAATCTTTGCTATGCATGTGAGAAATTTCTCGGAGTTACGTTCTTGCATGAGAAAATAATAAAACTTGTTGCAAAATATTTTGGTTAAAATGTGAGTTATCCTGACCAGCAAAGTAATATGAGTTGTTGAGGTTTATGCTTAGTGTGAATATGGTTGACATCAGTCAGTTTCGTTAATATGTGATGCATGTGTAGTTTTGCATTTCATAGCATGCTATGACACTGGTCATTTTCATTTTAAGTTGAACCTGAATATAACTCAACCTGAATATATTGTTGACTGGGTCATGGTGCCGCTGAATCGAGTTTTTCCCAGTGCAACCACATTTGCCTTTGTGGGAAGGCCTTGATTCGGTCCATTGACATTGCCTCTGGTTGGTGCCTCCAACTAGGGAAGGTTATGGCGTGCTTACCCTGGCCCGGTGAGCAGGCATAACCTTATGTGCCCGTTGTTGAGATTATGGTACCGGGTCCCCGAGTGGATTGTTTTGGCCACGACGGTGGTCGTTGTGTCTTTGGTAGACACGGGGCCACCCAGGACTAGCCCATTGGGGGATTGGGTCGGAGTGGCCGGGAGAGTGTCATGGCAATGGAAGGGTTTTGTCGGAATGTCGTTGGTCCACCCGAATGGGAGTGCGAGGCCATGGGTTCCGTGGTGTGGGTACAGTGTGCTACCTCTGTAGAGTGTATAATCTATCGATAGCCGAGTCCACGGTCACTGACACCTCGTAGTAGATCCCACCATGAGTCAACATTAAATAAAATCTGCACACTAAGTTATGAACTTTGCATTTTTGAGGATGGCAGAAGGGCCATCGAGATGTTCGGGACCAGATATTGGTCGTGGTTGCGACCGCCGTAAGGATCACGAGTTACTCTTGTCAAGACCACGATGGTGGTTTGTTTGTGTTCCCAGAATGATCACGGTTGGTAAGTTCGCCCCGAGGGACGTTCGAGCATGATCACATCATGTTGGACATATAGTGTTGCATTATTATTAACTGGTTAATTATCATGATATTGTTTGCCATTATGATTATGCCTGTTGTGAGCTTGCAAGTACATTCAATGTACTGACCTGGTGTGTCATGCCAGATTTTAGGAGAGTGTCGTTGGAAAGGAGCGCTGCTCGAGTCTAGATCATGTCCACATCGGTGTCCCTGTGCTATGGAGTTTCCGCTACGACGTTGTTCCGCTGCCGCGTAGTTGTTGTGATCGAGGCCCCCTTTATGTTCACTAAATAATGTACATATTGTTCAGCCGCACCGGGCGTGCTGCTTGGCCTCGACATCTGTTGTAATATAAACTCTAATCTGCTAGCATCAATAAAGTAGTTGTTTTCTGTACCAAGATGTTGTGTGTTGCCATAAGACACGGTCTCTGGGCTGGCAATGCATGGTAAACCGGTTGCTCTGAGCCGGGGTGCCACAATGCCTGGTATCAGAGCCGCGCTGACATTAGGCCACGCTAGACTACGACGTGTTAACTGGACGTTAGATACGAGATTAAATTGTAGCTGGTTGTTGCATTGCATGCATTTGGTTTATATTTTTATGCTAACCTGCTAATGTTTGTGATCAGATGGCTCCGTGCCGTGATCCGCGTGCGATTGCAGCTGATGCCATACACGCCACCGCACCTCCTTCGCAATGTGTGGCGTCGGCTGTACCCTCTCGGAGACGACCCAGTCTGTCGTGTGTACCGGGAGCGTCTAGCTGATTCAGTGTATGAGTATCACGCAGTGGTCACTCTGCGCACTAGTTCCGATTCCAGCTCTTACACTCGTACTTCTCGGAGCGGTTATGCCTCCACCGCTTCTCAGGCTGTCCAGTATGCTGCATTCGAGGTCCTTATCGAGCTTCGCTACAACAAGGTCCGAATGCAGAACCACCCAAGTTTCTATTACTACCCTTCTCTGCATGACAATGGTCATGTCCGTTTCCTTATCATTGATCCAGAGTCTGATAGTGTTGCTTGCCACCTTGCTCGTTATGTCACTGCTAGCTATCTTATGATCCAAGAGCTGGCCCGAGAGCTGACTCGTGCCCGTACTGCTTTAGCTGCTGCTTTAGTCACTACTAGATCTGTGAAAGTTCAACTATCCCTAGGTGGTTTTGGTAATTCCTAACAAGATATAGCTTATTGAGCTAATGCTATTTCAAGATCAATATTTCAGGAAAGCTCAATGACTGGCATGGCATGGATGAGTAAAGTGGACCCCTCAAAATGCTAAGGACAAAAGGATTGGCTCAAGCTCAAAGCTGAAGATTCTACATTTTCTATTTTAGTGATCCAATATCACATTGAGTCTGTAGGAAAAGCCAATACTATCAAGGAGGGATGAGGTGTTGCTTAATGAGGCTCTTGCTCAAAATGCTTAGTGATATGCTCCAAAGCCCTCAACTACTTCCTCACATCCACATATGACCTAAACCAAAAGTCAAACTTGGCCCTACCGAACCTTTCTATCTGGCGCCACCGAGTTCAGATGTCATAGCCACTGCCACAAACCCTAGGCAAATCGGTCTTACCGATATGGATCTCGGTCTCACCGAGATGGGATTGTAATCTCTCTGTTTCCCTTCGTAACATTTCGGTCCCACCGAGATGAGCGATCGGTCCCACCGAGATTGCAATGTAAACTCCCTGTTTCCCTTTCGTAACATTTCGGTCTCACCGAAATGAGCCAATCGGTCCCACCGAGTTTACCTGACCAACTCTCTGGTTAGCTTATTACCAAAATCGGTCTCACCGAGTTTGTCTAATCGGTCTCACCGAGATTACGTTATGCCCTAACCCTAACCATATCGGTCCTACCGAGTTGCATGTCGGTCCCACCGAAAATCCTAACGGTCACTAGATTTGCTGAATCGGTCCAACCGCGAGATTGGCAAGTTGTGTGTAACAGTTAGATTTTGTGTGGAGGCTATATATACCCCTCCACCCCCTCTTCATTCATGGAGAGAGCCATCAGAATGAACCTACACTTCCAACATACATTTTCTGAGAGAGAACCACCTACACTTGTGTTGAGGCCAAGATATTCCATTCCTACCATATGAATCTTGATCTCTAGCCTTATCCAAGTTGCTTTCCACTCAAATCTTCTTTCCACCAAATCCATATCCTGTGAGAGAGAGTTGAGTGTTGGGGGAGACTATCATTTGAAGCACAAGAGCAAGGAGTTCATCATCAACACACCATTTGTTACTTCTAGGAGAGTGGTGTATCCTAGATTGGCTAGGTGTCACTTGGGAGCCTCCGACAAGATTGTGGAGTTGAACCATGGAGTTTTTAAGGGCATGGAGATCGCCTACTTCGTGAAGATCTACCGCTAGTGAGGCAAGTCCTTCGTGGGCGACGGCCAGGGTGGGATAGACAAGGTTGCTTCTTCGTGGACCCTTCGTGGGTGGAGCCCTCCGTGGACTCAGCAACTGCTACCCTTCGTGGGTTGAAGTCTCCATCAACGTGGATGTACGATAGCACCACCTATCGGAACCACGACAAAAACATCCGTGTCTCCTATTGCGTCTGAATCCTCCAAACCCTTCCCTTTACATTCTTGCAAGTTGCATGCTTTACTTTCCTCTGCTCATATACTCTTTGCATGCTTGCTTGAATTGTGTTAAGATTGCTTGACTTGTCCAAAGTTGCTAAAATCTGCCAAGAACTAAAATTGGGAAAAGGATAGATTTTTATTTGGTCAAGTAGTCTAATCACCCCCCCTCTAGACATACTTTCAATCCTACAAGTGGTATCAGAGCTTTGGTCTCTATTTTCTTTGATTTCCATAGCTTTTGGTATTCATAGCCTTGGTTTCACAACCTAGGAGAGCATGGCGTCTAGCAAGGGAAGTTACCACCGTAGAGGTCCTTACTTTGATGGTACTAATTTTGCTAGTTGGAAGCATAAGATGAAAATGCATATTCTTGGACATAACCCCGCCGTTTGGGCTATTGTGTGTATTGGCTTGCAAGGTGAATTCTTTGATGGGAGAGAACCGAACCGTAAAGCTACCACGGAAGAGTTGAAGATGCTGCAATACAATGCTCAAGCTTGTAATATCCTCTTCAACGGATTGTGCCCCGAAGAATTCAACAAAATCAGCCGTCTTGAGAATGCGAAGGAAATTTGGGATACTTTGGTTGATATGCATGAAGGTACCGACTCCGTCAAGGAATCCAAGTTGGATGTGCTTCAAAGTCAGCTTGACAAGTTCAAAATGAAGGATGGTGAAGTTGTCGCTGAAATGTACTCTAGGCTTGCTCTTATCACAAATGAGATCGCCGGCTTAGGAAGTGAAGAGATGACCGACAAATTCATCATCAAGAAGATCCTAAGAGCTTTGGACGGAAAATATAATACCGTATGCACACTGATCCAAATGATGCCCACTTACAAAGATCTCAAGCCAACCGAAGTCATTGGATGAATTGTTGCTCATGAGATGTCACTCGAGGATAAGGAGGAGCTCCATAACAGGTCAAGTGGTGCTTACAAAGCCTCATGTGAAGCTCCCACAACATCAAGTGAGAAACAAACCTTCAATGAAGAATTGAGTCTAATGGTGAAGAACTTCAACAAGTTCTACAAGAGTAGAAGCAAAGAGAGAAGTTCCAAGTCAAGGTCCTACAATGACAAAAGATCTTCTAGTCGAGAGCAAAACTCCTACAATTGTGGAAGACCCGGACACTATTCCAATGAGTGTACGACACCCTACAAGAGAAGAGAAGATTCTCCAAAAAGAAGAAATAGAAGAGAAGAATCACCATCGAGAGAGAGAAGGAGTAGAGATGATCGTTATGAACGAAGAACATCCCGGAGAAGCAAGGATTCGGAAAGGAAGGACAAGTCATCAAGGAGCTACACAAAACAAAGCCATCAAGCTCATGTTGGTAAATGGGTATCCGGCTCAGACTCCGACAATCACTCTGAGAGAAGCTATCACTCTGACTCCGAATATACTCAAGATGAAGGTGTTGCCGGTCTAGCACTTGTGTCAACCAACTCCTACGACATATTTGATTCATCAAATGAAGGACTTGGAAGATGCTTCATGGCTAAAGGCCCATAGGTATCACACCCCGAGTATGTTGATTTCAATAGTGATGAAGATGACTTGTTAGGTGATGATGATTTACTTGTTGACAACTCTACTGATGAATACTATGATGAAACATCAATTAATCATGATAATCAAGATAAAACGAATGACAATGATAAGGAGAAGATTGAGTTTCTAACTAAAGAACTAAACACTCTTAAGTTAGCTCATGAAACTATCTTAGGAGATCATCGAGAACTTTTAAGGACTCATGAGAAATTATGTTTTGAAAAGCTCAACCTTGAGCAAGAGCATGAGTTCTTAAAGGCAATCAATGATGATCTTCGCAAGAAAATTTCTTCTTACATTGCCAAGCATTTACTCTTATCCACTTACATGCCTCAAGTCAAGTCTAGTAACAAGAACAAGAAAGATTCTTCCTCTAGTAGTAACAATAATCATGCTAAATCCAATGTTGTTGCTTCTAGTAGTTCTCTTGATTCCACTAATGATTCTCTTAGCCAAGTTACTCTTGAGCAAGAAAATAGCTTATTGAAGGGAATTTAGAGAAAGGTGTTTACAAGAGCCTTGCCGGGAGTAAGCAATTCGAGGAAATTGTACGCAAGCAATGAAGGCACCGGAAGAACCGAGGTATTGGTTTTGAATGAAAGTTCAATGCCAATGGAGTTGAGTGGGAAGAAGATCAATACCCCAAGACGAAGTTTGTTCCTGAACAAGAGAAGTATGATCCCACTTCTTTCAAAGGGACACAAGCTCAAGATGATCTTCCACCACAAGACCACAAGCAAAAAGGCAAGGATAAGCTTCAAGAGGAAATTGATGCATTTGAAGAAGCACCTAAGGCCTTGGTCAAGTGGGTTCCCAAGACTACATCAAGTTCTACTTCATCAAGTACAACTACGACTCCAAGGATTCCCATGAAGATGGTGTGGATCCAGAAGAAGAAGAACTAGAGAGTTCTTGAGGGCGACTCCACCAACATACTTCACTCTTATCATTTTGGCAAGAACAAGTGCAATCAACTTCCACCTCTTGCACTAGTTCAAGGAGTCACAAACCCTCTTATTGGTAAGACAAGGGACAAGGTAACCTAATGCTTTCATAGACATCATCTTGTGTGTGCATCACTGTATGTCTATGGATATCCTTGTTTGTTCCTTGTGGGACTAACCCGTGTAGGTATTGAAAGTGCAACTCACTCCAAAGGATTGCTCCAAATGATCTACATCAACATTGAGCATCCACATCTTCAACACCTACATGAAGTCATCATCGACAAAACCCAAGGTTAGTTCATCCCCCTTAGGGGGGATCTCACATCTAGGGGGAGCTTTACTCTAAGAATTGAGCTAAAGCAACTCTAATGGTTTGAACACAACAACACTTTATGTAAAAGTGGTAACCCCACTTGTGCTTAAACGATGAGTATGACCTATGATCAGATGTTCTCATTTGACTCCTAAGTCAATATACTCATATATAGATGACCTAGTCATCGCCAATTGCTTGATAGATGCTAGAATTGGTTGTGCATGCTTTTCCACATATTTCATTTGCCATTTTATTGTGTGAGAATGTTGGTCGCATAATTTACTCATTCGAGGACATCCACTTGTTGTTTTGATTGTTTGGTTCCTTTTTCTTTTGCCAAGTGGATGGACAAGAATGCCTAAGAACCTTCTCTAGTTATCTATGCTTTTCTCGTCTCAAACTCTATTCATGCTACATCACAAAGTTTGATCAAGTCAGATTCGAACCACTCTGTGTGAGGAACACTCGGAGTCCCCGATTCGTCATAGACTTAAAATTCCAAAACTTCTTTGTGCGTTTCGGTCTGACCGATTCATCCATTTCGGTCATACCAAGGTTACTAAGTCGATCTAGGTTTTCAATCTCGGTGCAACCGATTTGAACTTTTCGGTCACACCGAATTGCAGTAACTGCTTGCAGTTTTGCATCTCCGTGCCACCGAGTTGTTCCACTCGGTCACACCGATAGGGTCAGGCTATATATATCCCCGGGCCAAAATTTGGAAAATTTTCCGAACCCCTTCGCCTGTGCTCAGCATGCTCTGCCTTCCTGGGTCTCCGGATCATCCTCCTCATCGCCAGCTGCCTCCTGCCGCTGGTCTCCGCCACCGTCAACGGAAATCGTCTCCGCCGTTGCCGCCGTAGCAGGTCCATCGCCGCACTTAGGGTATGGACTTGATCCTTGTGCTAATCTCACTCCGATTACTAGAACATTGTTTTTCCATGTATCTTGCCACGATTGAGATCACTTTATCTAGTGAAATAACTCCGTAGTTTAGTTGTGGATTGAAAATTTAGGGTTAGGTTTCCGCCGAAATCATCTCGGACAAACCGAGTTGTTGAAATCGGTTCCACCGATTTGGCTAAGGCCATTGCACATGTGATTCTCGGTCTGACCAAAAATTGCAAATCGGTGTGACCGAGTTCAATTCTTTGTGAAACCCTTAGCATTCTCGGTGCCACCGAACTATGACTCGGTCTGACCGAGTTCACCAGTTTAGGTTCCAAAAGCTGCTTCGGTATCACCGAGATTTCAAATCGGTAGATCCGAAATGCTTTCTGTGGAAAACTAAAACTAAGTTTTTGACTCATTCTTTTGCAAAAACCTCTGCACTTTGTGAAGCTCATCCAATCTATCTCATCTATATCTATTCACAGATTCTCCTGTCAGTGTTTGCATCATGTCAGATCAGAGTGACAGTCAGAACAAGTCTGAGGAGCAAGTTCACATGAGTGAGGGCACTAGTCCCTCTAGCAGCTATGATGAAGGCAGCAGGAGCACACCCAGCGATTTGCCAAAGGCTTCCACCAGGGCCAGGAAGAAGAGAACTTCTGATTCTGAGGATGAGGACTATGTGGCTGTTGAGGAAGAGGCCACCTCAAAGAAGAAAGTTCTGAAAAAGGAATATAGCACAGCTGCTGCCACTAAGCCAGGAATGAAGACAAAGGTTCCTGCCAAGAGAGTTCCTATGTCAAAGGCCAGAACATCCACTCAGGAAACTTTGTGATCTGCACCTAAAGAACAGGTTGTGGCAGACAAGAAGAGGAAAGAAAGGGTTAAGAAGACCATGGCCAGAGTAATTGGGAAGCCCTCAATGATGGAAGATGAAGAGGAAGAGGTTGCTGCACCAGCACCTAAAGCTCAAAAGCTTATGGGAGATGTTATAAGATCAGGGGCTGCTCCATCTAAGCCCAAAGAAGCTCCCAAGGCAGCTGTTCCAAAACCCAAAGCTGCACCCAAGAGGAGTACAAGGAATATTCCAGCTGTAGGGAAGAACAAGGCCCCAGTGCCTGAAGCTGCTATAGAAGAAGAAGATGATGAGTCACATGTCTTGAGGAAGTTGAAGCCCAAAATTTCAGATCACAATGATGCTCATCCAGTAGCTGAGAACATGAAGCTCAGGAAGGATGCATGACCCAAACAGTGGAGATTGACTGATCCCTATGCAGTTAGGAGAAGAACTATTGTGGACTACAGGTTCCATACAAAGGAACAACAATACTTCTATGAGACAGTGTTGCTTGACAAGAAGCCTATAGTCTGTGATATGAGATGGGTGGACAGGGAGTACATCAAGGAAAATGAAGAACACTATCCTGGAGTCTATGATCGTTTCAAGTCTTGTGGAGTAGAGGACTTTGTTGGGCAGAAGCTCACAAAGTGGAATGATGAGCTTATTATGCAGTTCTACTCCGCGGCTCATTTCTACCCAGATGGAAGGATTGTCTGGATGTCTGAAGGTACTAGGTACCAGTCAACAGTTGAAGAATGGAAAAAATTGATCAATGCCCCAGAAGAACAAGAAGATGACTTGGTTGTCTATGCCAAGAAGAAGAAGGATCACAAATCAATGGCTAGCATGTACAAGGAGATTCCTGATGCAGATCTTGAGACTCACCAATTTGGTTCTGTGAAACACTTGCTGTTAGGCCTGCCTACAATCAATTGGATTTTAAGGCACACATTGCTACCAAAATCAGGAGATCACAGAATGATCAGAGGACATTCCATCAACTTGCTGCACATATTTGATGTCCCACAGAAGTTCAAAGTCATGAGCCTAATTGTGGAAACTATAAAGAGAACAGTTGCATATCAGAAGAGAAGTTGTGGGTATGCCCCAGAGATCCAGGAGCTAATCAACTCCAAGATGGGCACTGGCACATATCTCGTGGACAAGGAGCACCTGCCCATTTACCAGACTTTGAGGACAACACTGTGGTAATGGACGAGAATGAACCATCTTCTGTGCAAGCACAAGCAAAGAGGGAGAAGGCAATGACTGAAAAGGCTGCAAAGATACCAACCATGGATGAGGCATCTCAGTATCTTCTGAAGAGAAAGCAAGATCAGCTTGGCTACTTGATTGCCTCCACTCTGAGGATTGAGAAGGGATTGGCCACCCTGACTCAAAACCAGGAGAGCTTGGAGAGGATCATGGAGCAGAAGTTCTATGATTTAGATGTGAAGGTCACTGAGATACTGATCATTGTTGAGCAACTTCAGGATGAAGTGCAGGAGAAGAAGGGCAATTCTACCACTGATGCTTTTGCTAGAGTGCCAAGAGGACAGAGATCTGCTGCAATGCCAGTTACAGACACCAGAGCAACTTCATCTGCACCAGCTACAGCTTCAGTGCCACCAGCTCCAGCACCCACTCCACCAGCTCCAGCTACATCAACTGATGCCTTCATCCTTGGAGTTTTATCTACACCACCACCTGAAGACCAAGCCAGAGAGTCGATCTAGCACTATGCATTTTTATGAACTTTTTGGTAACTTGTTGCCAAGGGGGAGAAAATGTATAGATCATAGGCTTCGAGAGAGAGTGTTGCTCTTTGTTCTCTCTTGTTTTTGGTGGTTGAACTTTGTTATTTGCTTGTTTGAGATACTTTATGCTTTTGTGTTATAGTTGGATGATCATGTGTTTGATCATATGCTACCTAAATTCTTGTTGGATGACATTATCCTTTTATATCCCCATATGATCATTCACTTTTCTTGGTGATGAGTGCATGTATTTAATTATTATCATTTTGAGCGCTCCACCAAGATGTATGTGACATGGAAGAGTAACCCATGATCCTAACTCATTGTGCATTTGCAGTCCAAAGCAAATCTTAAACTATGCACAAATTTAGGGGGAGCTCTTGCTTTTCACATACTTCTCAAAGCGACAATGTTTTTCACTCTTTTTATCATTTGTCGAAGCTTTGATCTATATGTTTCAATTACCAAAATGGGGGAGATTGAAAGTGCAACTATCCCTAGGTGGTTTTGGTAATTCCTAACAACATATAGCTCATTGAGCTAATGCTATTTCAAGATTAATATTTCAGGAAAGCTCAATGATTGGCATGGCATGGATGAGAAAAGTGGACCCCTCAAAATGCTAAGGACAAAAGGATTGGCTCAAGCTCAAAGCTCAAGACTCTACATTTTCTATTTTAGTGATCCAAGATCACATTGAGTCTATAGGAAAAGCCAATACTATCACGGAGGGATGAGGTGTTTCTTAATGAGGCTCTTGCTCAAAATGCTTAGTGATATGCTCCAAAGCCCTCAACTAGTTTCTCACATCCACATATGACCTAAACCAAAAGTCAAACTCGCCCCACCGATTCTTTCTATCCGCGCCACCGAAGTTCGGATGTCATAGCCACCGCCACAAACCCTAGGCAAATCGGTCTTATCGATAGGGATCTCGGTCTCACCGAGATGGGATTGTAATCTCTCTGTTTCCCTTCGTAACGTTTCGGTCCCACCAAGATGAGCGATCGGTCCCACCGAGATTGCAATGTAAACTCTCTGTTTCCCTTTTGTAACATTTCGATCTCACCTAAATCAGCGAATCGGTCCCACCGAGTTCTGACCAACTCTCTGGTTAGCTTATTACCAAAATCGGTCTCACCGAGTTTGTGTAATCGGTCTCACCGAGATTATGTTATGCCCTAACCCTAACCATATCGGTCCTACCGAGTTGCATGTAGATCCCACCGAAAATCCTAACGGTCACTAGATTTACTGAATCGGTCCGACTGAGTTTATCAATTCGGTCCCACCGAGATTGGCAAGTTGTGTGTAACGGTTAGATTTTGTGTGGAGTCTATATATACCCTTCCACCTCCTGTTCATTCATGGAGAGAGCCATCAGAACGAACCTACACTTCCAACATACATTTTTTGAGAGAGAACCACCTACACTTGTGTTGAGGCCAAGATATTCCATTCCTACCATATGAATCTTGATCTCTAGCCTTCCCCAAGTTGGTTTCCACTCAAATCTTCTTTCCACCAAATCCATATCCTGTGAGAGAGAGTTGAGTGTTGGGGAGACTATCATTTGAAGCACAAGAGCAAGGAGTTCATCATCAACACACCATTTGTTACTTCTTGGAGAGTGGTTTCTCCTAGATTGGCTAGGTGTCACTTGGGAGCCTGCGACAAGATTGTGGAGTTGAACCAAGGAATTTGTAAGGGCAAGGAGATCGCCTACTTCGTGAAGATCTACCGCTAGTGAGGCAAGTCCTTCGTGGGCGACGGCCATGGTGGGATAGTGTAACGCCCTCGATGCGGCTATATCTCCCACGTGTCGAAGCACGACTTAGAGGCATAACCGCATTGAAAGCAATGTCGCAAGTGAGGTAATCTTCACACAACCCATGTAATACATAAGGGAAAGAGATACATAGACGGCTTACAATCGCCACTTCACACAATACATGAGTAAAGCATTACATCATACAGATACAATCAAGGTCCGACTACGGAACCAAAATAAAAGAAGACTACCCCAAATGCTACAGATCCCCGATCGTCCCAACTGGCTCCACTCTTGATCAACTGAAACGAAACAACACAATGAACAAGATCTTCATCGAGCTCCTCCTTGAGCTCGGATGCGTCACCTGCACGGTTTCGTCGGCACCTGCAAACTGGTTTTGGAAGTATCTGTGAGTCACGGGGACTCAGCAATCTCACACCCGCGAGATCAAGACTATTTAAGCTTATAGGAAGGACAGGGTAGTGAGGTGGAGCTGCAGCAAGCGACTAGCATATATGGTGGCCACATACGCAAATGAGAGCGAGAAGAGAAGGCAAAAGCACGGTCGAACAACTGTGATCAAGAAGTGATCCTAGAACAACCTACGTCAAACATAACTCCAACACCGTGTTCACTTCCCAGACTCCGCCGAGAAGAGACCATCACGGTTACACACGCGGTTGATGTATTTTAATTAAGATCAACTTCGGGTTTTCTACAACCGGACATTAACAAATTCCCATCTGCCACATAACCGCTGGCACGGCTTTGAAAGTTCAAACCTGCAGGGTGTCCCAACTTAGCCCATGATAAGCTCTCGCGATCAACGAAGGATATTCCTTCTCCCCGAAGACCCGATCAGCCTCGAATCTCGCTACAAGACATTTCGACAGAATAAAACAAGACCAGCAAAGCCGCCCGGATGTGCCGACAAATCCTGATAGGAGCTGCACATATCTCGGTCTCGTGGCACACTCGGATGAGCAGTCCGCATAACTAAAACCAGACCTCAAGTTGCCTTGAGGGGCGCTGCACATGGTTCTAGTTCGGGCCAGCACTCAAGGAGCACCGTCCGGGGCTAAAATAAAATGACCCTCGGCTCCGGAAACCCAAGGGAAAAGGGCATAGGTGAGGCAAATGGTAAAACCAATGTTGGGCCTTGGAAAAGTCTTATTCAAAGCGAACTGTCAAGGGGTCCCATAAATCACCCGACGCGTTAGGGACGCAAAATTGGGAACATAATACCGATATGACGGAAACTAGGGCGGCAAGAGTGGAACAAAACACTGGCATAAGGCCGAGCCTTCCACCCTTTACCAAGTGTATAGATGCATTAATTAAATAAGATATATTGTGATATCCCAACAAGTAAACATGTTCCAACAAGGAACAACATCTCCATGTTCCAACAAGGAACAAACTTCATCTTCAACTGCAACTAACAACGCTATAAGAGGGGCTGAGCAAAGCGGTAACATAGCCAAACAACGGTTTGCTAGGAAAGGATGGTTAGAGGTTTGACATGGCAATGTGGGTGGCATGATATAGCAAGTGGTAGGCATCGTAGCATAGGCATAGCAAAAGAGCGAGCATCTAGCAAGCAAAGATAGAAGTGATTTCGAGGGTATGGTCATCTTGCCTGAAATCCGCAAGGAAGAAGAACGAATCCATGAAGAAGACAAACGGACGAAGTCGAATGAATCCTCACAACTCCGAACGAAACCGAAGCTAACGAGAGAAGCAAACCGAAAGAAGCAAACAACATAGTAAACACACAATCATAAACATGGCATGATGCACAATCAAGTATGATGCATGTCCGGTTTAAATAGCATAGCATGGCAATATGCACAAACAAAACTACAAGTTAAATGGAGCCCAATATGCAACGAGTTGCATATTGACGGAACACCACATTCAAATATTTAGTTCTCTCCCGATTAGGTACTCAACAATATTAAATGTTATTAAACATGGCAAGAGGTGAAGCATAAGTAAACTAACTATTTAGGCAAGTTTAAATGAGGCCGGAACAACAAACAACAATTCCGGTAAAACCCCATATGCATATATCGAATTTGCTACTGTTCTGCCCTAAACACAATTTTAATGTTGTTAAACATGCCAAACAAGTACACCATGTTAAACTAGGCATTTTTCTACCCCATTTACATATATAATTTATTTAAAATGGAGCTACGGTTATTTAGTTATGAAATAAATCATTTTAGCATGGCATTTAAGCAAATTAATGCAAACAACAATTTTAAACATTAAAATGTTGTTATCATGATGCGGATGACATGTGCATGTTTTATGCAATTTTTATTAAAACGTTAACATGAGCATGATATGAAGCATTTGGTCACCATGGCGGAACGAAAAGGGTGCCACGGCGGCGAAACCAAAATGGTGCCACGGCAACATATCCGAAAATGATGCCACGGCAACATATCCGAAAATGGTGCCACGTCAACATATCGGTTCCGGTAGCTCACGGAGATACCGGTGCAAAAGGAAGCGTGCGGATGAGCGCAACATGCAAGATGGTGGGGTGATCCCGGATTCCGGGTTCCCACGGGACGGTAGCATGGCAAAAGAGGGGCATCACAAGGACAATTCGGACACGGTGCAAACATATCGTGCATCTCATACATGCAAGGGCATCTCATCGCGGTCGTCTCGGGTTATACCTTCGGAGCGTTCAAACGGGACGGTTCGCGTTTCGTAGAGGGAAGTAGTCGTTCACGGGCCGACGGTAGTGGTACATCTCGTAGACGTTCACGGGCCGTAGTGGAGGTAGACGTTCTCGGAACGGTCATAGTGGAAGTAGTGGTACACGGCGACGGTAGTGGTACACCATTGAGACGACACGCCCGTAGATGAACTTGGCGAACTGCGCGGTAGTCGAACTTGGCGCCGTGGTACACGTTTTCAG
This sequence comes from Aegilops longissima, assembly GCA_021605205.1. Classification (NCBI taxonomy): domain Eukaryota; kingdom Viridiplantae; phylum Streptophyta; class Magnoliopsida; order Poales; family Poaceae; genus Aegilops; species Aegilops longissima. The sequence continues at coordinate 515,060,738 of CM038679.1, forward strand.
AGATGTTCGAGTCATCGATAGCGGTACTTGATGAATCCCGAACGGACTTGGCGTCTTCGCGAGGGGTACTTGGCGTTATCCACCTCGGATGTAGTCGTTCCCGTGTAGTCGGACTTGACAAAAAAATGCACACCGCTGCGATCGTGGTACTTGGGGAAAACTCCGAGGCGATGCTTGGCGGTCTGGTGTGGTCTTGGCGTCCATGTAGTCGATCTTGCCAGCCTTGAAGATCCAACACAAAACAACACAAGGGCCTCGGGATGCCAGCAAGGAGGCGCTGGTGGTGGTCATGGAGGTTGGGGAAATCGCAGTGGCGCTGCTGCACCGCCGACAACGGTGGAGTTCTGCGATGGCGCGCGGGTCGATGGAGAGGGGCTTGGCGCGGCGGGACGAGCTTCGCTCGGAGAGGGTGCAGAGGTCCAAGGTATGGCTCCGCCGACGTGGACGAGGCGAGGAGGAGCTGTCGTCGTCTGGCGCCCCGGCGCCGATGTAACGACGCAGCGGGACTTGGTGGCGGAACCTCGGCAGCAGGAGGCGCGGCCATGGCAGGGGACGACCCTGGCGGCGGGGCGACGAGCTCGACAGAGGGGACAACAGCAGGCACCCGTGGGAGGCCAAGGCCGGCGGAGGTGCGGAGGCGGCGTGGCCATGGGCGACGGCGAGGAGGGTTGAGGGCGGCGGCGCTCGCGCGCAGAGGCGACGGGGACGCCCGATGCAGGAGGAGGAAGGGCGAGGCCGCGGCGCTAGGAGGAGGAGGCTGCGAGGGAGATGAGGGAGGAGGGTTCGAGCGCGGTAGAGGCGACGAGGTGGCGCAGGGTCGGGCGAGATGCCCTGGCGGCGGCGCTAGGAGGAGGAGGCCGATGCGAGGAGAGGACGGGGGATCGAGGGCTGCGCACGGAGAGAGATGGGGTCGGGCGCGAGGAGAGGGAGAGATGGGGATCGAGCGCAGGTACGAGGGGCTCCTCCCCTGTGGCGGCGCTGGAGAGAGAGGGGATCGGGCTGAGCGAGGGGCTAGGGTTAGGAAGGGGCGGCTGGGCCTTGGGCCGGCGCGGGAGGCTGGGAGCAAGATGGTGGGCTGAAGAGGTGGGCTGGCCTGGGCTGGGCTCTCTTCTATATTTTCTTAGCAGAAAACAATTAAAGAGAGACAAAAATAAAGAGAGGGTTAGGGAAAAAATTTGGGAACGAGGACAATTTTTCTGGACTCATAAAAATATGAGGAATTTAACAAAATGACCCGAGGATTTTAGAGAATGTAAAATCCACACATGTTGAATTTAACTCGACATGTTTGATTTCAAACCCATTCAATGAACTCCAAATGGGTTGAAATTATAGGAGATGTCCCTACACACTAGATGTGATTTATGGGCTGATTTGGAACATTTGTGGATAAAGTAAAATTGCAACTCAATTTTACTAAAAAGGCACCAAAGGAAGAAAAGAAATTGAGTTGGATAAAAGGAAATTTGAAGAACCGGCGCAAATGTGTTATGGAATGGTTTAATATAGCTCCTAAATATTGGGAGGATATGTTATAAGAGAAATCACCATTGTGAATATCCCTCGATTTAAATGGATCAAAAATCCATACAATTTATTTAGATGAGTTTTAAAATTAAATGGCATGATGAGATGATGCAATGCAAGAGATGACATGATGAATGCACACACAAAACAAATCACACGACAAAACTTGGAAACCCGGAAGGCAATCAAGCTCCGGTCTTGGGGGCCACAACACTCCACCACTACGAGAGGATCTCGCCCCGAGATCTAGGATGGCACCGGAGAAAAGCGGAGAGGAAGAGGTAAAACTAAGTTGCTTCTTTGACAAACGAATGAAACCAATGAACCTCGAGAGGTTGAAAACTTGAAAGAATAACACAATAGAGTTGAACGAAATTGAGAGCATTCCAGTAGAAAATAGAAACAAGGACCACCATGTGAACCTTGGGGGTTGCAAAGCTATGAATGACGAGTACAATGGACAAGAAGGAATTGGAACCACTCTGGTTAAAACTAGATAGAGAAGGAATAAGATTGATATAATTTGGGCAGCACTCCGACTGAAAATGGAAGGAAAACTTGATAAGATGAAAAGAACTTGAAGAGATGACACAACACTCCGGTTAAATGGATAAGCACGAAAAGAACTTGATCTTGGCAAAACGAGATGATGGGACGAAGAGAGCAACATCACAATGTCTCCGGAAGAAATAATAGAAGATAGATCATTGGAATTAAGGAATGGAGAAGAAAATGACAACTTCTACCACAAATGAGTTTGGAAAGCACCCTTAAAAAAAAAGATAGAACGGAGTTGTTGGAAATGTTGGATAACGTAGTAATTTCAAAAAATTTCCTACGCACACGCAAGACCATGGTGATGGCATAACAACGAGAGGGGAGAGTATCCGTCCACGTACCCTGAGACCGAAAGCGAAGCGTTATAACAACGCTGTTGATGTAGTCGACGCCTTCACGATCCGACCGATCCAAGCACCGAACGACGGCACCTCCGAGTTCTGCACACGCTCAGCTCGATGACGATCCCGGACCGATCCAGCAAAGTGTCGGGATGAGTTCCACAAGACGACGGCGTGGTGACGATGATGATGGTCCATCGACGCAGGGCTTCGCCTAAGCTCCGCGACGATATGACTTCTCCGCGCAGGGCTTCGCTTAAGCTCCGCAACGATATGACCAAGTGGAATATGGTGGAGGGGGCACCGCACACGGCTAAGGAACGATCCGTAGATCAACTTGTGTGTCATGGGGTGCCTCCCGCCCCCGTATATAAAGGAGCCAAGGGGGGGTGCGGCCAGCCCTAGGGAGGCGCGCCTGGAGGAGTCCTACTCCCACCGGGAGTAGGACTCCCCCCCCTCTCCTAGTTGGATTAGGATTGGAGGAGGGGAAGAGGAAGGGCGCCGCCTCTCCTTGTCCTATTCGGACTAGAGGGGAGGGGGCGCGCCTGCCTGGCCGGCCCTTCCTCTTCTCTCTTATGGCCCATCAAGGCCCATAGACCTCCCGGGGTTCCGTAACCCCGGTGTTCCGATAACTTCCTGCTTTCATCCGAACCTTTCCAAGTCCAAACATAGGCTTCCAATATATCAATCTTTATATCTCGACCATTTAGAGACTCCTCGTCATGTCCGTGATTACATCCGGACTCAACAACCTTCGTACATCAATACTTATAAACTCATAATGAACTGTCATCGAACGTTAAGCGTGCGGACCCTACGGGTTCGAGAACTATGTAGACATGATCTAGAACCATTCTCGGTCAATAACCAATAGCGGAACCTGGATGCCCATATTGGTTCCTACATATTCTATGAAGATCTTTATCGGTCAAACCGCATAACGATATCGTTGTTCCTTTTGTCATCGGTATGTTACTTACCCGAGATTCGATCGTCGGTATCCAATACCTAGTTCAATCTCGCATCGTAAGTCTCTTTACTCGTTCCGTAATACATCATCTTACAACTAACTCATTAGTTGTAATGCTTGCAAGGCTTATGTGATGTGTATCACCGAGAAGGCCCAGAGATACCTCTCCGACAATCGGAGTGACAAAACCTAATCTCAAATACGCCAACCCAACAAGTACCTTTGGAGACACCTGTAGTACTCCTTTATAATCACCCGATTACGTTGTGACGCTTGGTAGTACCCAAAGTGTTCCTCCGGTAAACGGGAGTTGCATAATCTCATAGTTACAGGAACATGTATAGGTCATGAAGAAAGCAATAGCAACATACTAAACGATCAAGTGCTAAGCTAACGGAATGGGTCAAGTCAATCAGATCATTCTCCTAATGATGTGATCCCGTTAATCAAATGACAACTCATGTCTATGGTTAGGAAACATAACCATCTTCGATTAACGAGCTAGTCAAGTAGAGGCATACTAGTGACACTCTGTTTGTCTATGTATTCACACATGTATTATGTTTCCGGTTAATACAATTCTAGCATGAATAATAAACATTTATCATGATATAAGGAAATAAATAATAACTTTATTATTGCCTCTAGGGCATATTTCCTTGATCTCCCACTTGCACTAGAGTCAATAATCTAGATTACACAAGAATGATTCTAACACCCATGGAGTCTTGGTGCTGATCATGTTTTGCTCGTGGAAAAGGCTTAGTCAACGGTCGCAACATTCAGATCCGTATGTATTTTGCAAATCTCTATGTCTCCCACTTGGAGTTGGTCCCGAATGGAATTGAAGCGTCTCTTGATATGCTTGGTCCTCTTGTGAAATCTGGATTCCTTTGCCAAGGCAATTGCACCAAGATTGTCACAGAAGATCTTCATTGGTCCCGATGCACTAGGTATGACACCTAGATCGGAAATGAACTCTTTCATCGAGACTCCTTCATTTGCTGCTTCCAAGCAGCTATGTACTCCGCTTCACATGTAGATCCCGCCACGACGCTTTGTTTAGAACTGCACCAACCGACAGCCCACCGCTTAATAAAAATACGATCCGGTTTGCGATTTAGAATCGTCCGGATCGGTGTCAAAGCTTGCATCGACGTAACCATTTACGACTAGCTCTTTGTCACCTCCATATACGAGAAACATATCCTTAGTCCTTTTCGGTATTTCAGGATGTTCTTGACCGCTGTCCGATGATCCACTCTGGATTACTTTGGTACCTTCCTGCCAAGCTTACAGCTAAGCATACGTCAGTCTGGTACACAACATTGCATACATGATAGAGCCTATGGCTGAAGCATAGGAACATCTTTCATTTTTCTCTATCTTCTGCTGTGGTCGGGCATTGAGTCGACTCAATCTTACACCTTGTCTGGTAAAAACCTTTCTTTGCTCGATCCATTTTGAACTTCTTCAAAACTTTATCAAGGTATGTGCTTTGTGAAAGTCCAATTAAGCGTTTTGATCTATCTCTATAGATCTTGATGCCCAATATGTAAGCAGCTTCACCGAGGTCTTTCATTGAAAAACTTTTATTCAAGTATCCTTTTATGCTATCCAGAAATTCTATATCATTTCCAATCAACAATATGTCGTCCACATACAATATCGTAAATGCTACTGAGCTCCCACTCACTTTCTTGTAAATACAGAGCTTCTCCAAAAGTCTCAGATAAAACCATATGCTTTGATCACACTATCAAAGCGTTTATTCCAACTCCGAGAGGCTTGCACCGGACCATAAATTGATCGTTGAGCTTGCACACTTTGTTAGCACCCTTTGGATCAACAAAACCTTCTGGTTGCATCATATACAACTCTTCTTCTAGAAATCCATTCAAGAATGCAGTTTTAGATCCATTTGCCAAATTTCATAATCATAAAATGCGGCAATTGCTAACATGATTCGGACAGACTTAAGCATCGCCACGGGTGAGAAAGTCTCATCGTAGTCAACCCCTTGAACTTGTCGAAAACCTTTTGCAACAAGTCGAGCTTTGTAGACAGTTACATTACCATCGGCGCGGTCTTCTTCTTAAAGATCCATTTATTCTCAATGGCTTGCCGATCATCGGGCAAGTCAACCAAAGTCCATACTTTGTTTTCATACATGGATCCCATCTCAGATTTCATGGCTTCCAGCCATTTCATGAATCTGGGCTCACCATCGCTTCTTCATAGTTTGTAGGTTCGCCATGGTCAAGTAACATGACTTCGAATAGGATTACCGTACCACTCTGGTGCGTATTTTACTCTGGTTGACCTCTGAAGTTCAGTAGTAACTTGATCTGAAGCTTCATGATCATCATCATTAGTTTCCTCACTAATTGGTGTAGTTGTCACAGAACCGTTTCTTGTGATGAACTACCTTCCAATAAGGGAGCAGATCTGATTATCTCATCAAGTTCTACTTTCCTCCCACTCACTTCTTTCGAGAGAAACTCCTTCTCTAGAAAGGATCCGAATTTAGCAACGAAAACTTTGCCTTCAGATCTGTGATAGAAGGTGTACCCAACATCTCCTTTGGGTATCCTATGAAGACACATTTCTCGATTTGGGTTCGAGCTTATCTGGTTGAAGTTTCTTCACATAAGCATCGCAGCCCCAAACTTTAAGAAACGACAACTTTGGTTTCTTGCCAAACCACAGTTCATACGGTGTCGCCTCAACGGACTTAGATGGTGCCCATTTAACGTGAATGCGGCCGTCTCTAAAGCATATCCCCAAAACGATAGCGGTAAATCAGTAAGAGACATCATAGATCGCACCATATCAAGTAAAGTACGACACGACGTTCGGACACACCATTTCTCTCGTGGTGTTCCGGTGGCGTGAGTTTGTAAACTATTCCACATTGTTTCAAATGTAAACCAAACTCGTAACTCAAATATTCTCCTCCACGATCCGATCGTAGAAATTTTATTTTCTTGTTACGATGATTTTCCACTTCACTCTGAAATTCTTTGAACTTTTCAAATGTTTCAGATTTGTGTTTCATTAAGTAGATATACCCATATCTGCTCAAATCATCTGTGAAGGTGAGAAAATAACGATACCGCCGCGTGCCTCAACATTCATTGGACCACAAACATCAAGATGTATGATTTCCAACAAATCAGTTGCTCGCCCATAGTTCGGAGAACGGCGTTTTAGTCATCTTGCCCATGAGGCACGGTTCGCAAGTACCAAGTGATTCATAATCAAGTGATTCCGAAGCCCATCAAGATGGAGTTTCTTCATGCGTTTTACATCGATATGACCCAAACGGCGATTGCCACAAATAAGTTGCATTATCATTATCAACTCTGCATCTTTTGGTTTCAACACTATGAATATGTGTACTACTATCGAGATTCAATAAAATAGACCACTCTTCAAGGGTGCATGACCATAAAAGATATTATTCATATAAATAGAACAACCATTATTCTCTGTCTTAAATGAATAACCGTCTCGCATCAAACAAGATCCAGATATAATGTTCATGCTTAACGCTGGCACCAAATAACAATTATTTAGGTCTAAAACTAATCCCGATGGTAGATGTAGAGGTAGCGTGCCGATCGCGATCACATCGACTTTGGAACCATTTCCCACGCAAGATCGTCACCTCGTCCTTAGCCAATCTTCGCTTAATCCGTAGTTCCTGTTTGAGTTGCAAATATTAGCAACAGAACCAATATCAAATACCTGTGTACTCTGCGAGTATTAGTAAGGTACACATCAATAACATGTATATCACATATACCTTTGATCACCTTGCCATCCTTCTTATCCGCCAAATACTTGGGGCAGTTCCGCTTCCAAAGGTCCGGTCTGCTTGCAAAGTAAAGCACTCGATTTCGTGCTTAGGTCCAGACTTGGGTTTCTTCTCTTGATCAGCAACTTTCTTGCTGTTCTTTTGAAGTTCCTTCTTCTTTCCTTTGCCCTTTTCTTGAAACTAGTGGTCTTGTTGACCATCAACACTTGATGCTCTTTCTTGATTTCTACCTCCATGCTTTTAGCATTGCGAAGAGCTCAAGAATTGTTTTAGTCATCCCTTGCATATTATAGTTCATCACGAAGCTCTTGTAGCTTGGTGGCGTGATTGGAGAATTTCATCAATGACACTATCATCCGGAAGAGTAACTCCCAGCTTGAATCAAGTGATTATTATACCCGGACATTTTGAGTATATGTTCACCGACGTAACTATTCTCCTCCATCTTGCAGCTATAGAACTTATTGGAGACTTCATATCTCTCAATCCGGGCATTTGCTTGAAATATTAACTTCAACTCCTGGAACATCTCATATGCTCCATGACGCTCAAAACGTCGTTGAAGACCCGGTTCTAAGCCGTAAAGCATGGCACACTCGAACTATCGAGTAGTCATCAGCTTTGCTCGCCAGACGTTCACAACTTCGGCGTTGCTCTGCAGCAGGCTGGCACCCAGCGGTGCTTCCGGGACGTAATTCTTCGTGCAGCAATGAGGATAATCCTCGTTACGGACCCAGTCCGTATAATTGCTACCATCATCTTTCAACTTTGCTTTCTCAAGGAACGCATTAAAATTCAACGGAACAACAGACGAGCCATCTATCTACAGTAAACATAGACAAGCAAAATACTATCGGTACTAAGTTCATGATAAATTTAAGTTTAATTAATCATATTAAAACCTCCCACTTAGACAGACATCTCTCTAGTCATCTAAGTGATTACGTGATCCAAATTAACTAAACCATGTCCGATCATCACGTGAGATGGAGTAGTTTCAATGGTGAACATCACTATGTTGATCATATCTACTATATGATTCACGCTCGACCTTCGGTCTCCGTGTTCGAGGCCATATCTGTTATATGCTAGGCTCGTCAAGTTTAACCTGAGTATTCGCGTGCGCAACTGTTTTGCACCCGTTGTATTTGAACGTAGAGCCTATCACACCCGATCATCACGTGGTCTCAAAGACGAAGAACTTTCGCAACGGTGCATACTCGGGAGAACACTTCTTGATAATTTTAGTGAGAGATCATCTTATAATGCTACCGTCAATCAAAGCAAGATAAGATGCATAAAGGATAAACATCACATGCAATCAATATAAGTGATATGATATGGTCATCATCATCTTGTGCTTGTGATCTCCATCGCCAAGCACCGTCATGATCACCATCGTCACCGCGCGACACCTTGATCTCCATCGTAGCATCGTTGTCGTCTCGCCAACTATTGCTTCTACGACTATCGCTATCGCTTAGTGATAAAGTAAAGCAATTACATGGCTTTTGCATTTCATACAATAAAGCGACAACCATATGGCTCCTGCCGATTGTCGATAACTCGGTTACAAAACATGATCATCTCATACAATAAAATATAGCATCACGTCTTGAACACATCACATCACAACATGCCCTGCAAAAACAAGTTAGACGTCCTCTACTTTGTTGTTGCAAGTTTTACGTGGCTTCTACGGGCTGAGCAAGAACCGTTCTTACCTACGCATCAAAACCACAACGATAGTTTGTCAAGTTGGTGCTGTTTTAACCTTCGCAAGGACCGGGCATAGCCACACTCGGTTCAACTAAAGTGAGAGAGACAGACACCCGCCGGTCACCTTTAAGCAACTAGTGCTCGGAGCGGTGAAACGAGTCTCGCGTAAGCGTACGCGTAATGTCGGTCCGGGCCGTTTCATCTCACAATACCGCTGAACCAAAGTATGACATCTTTGGTAAGCAGTATGACTTATATCGCCCACAACTCACTTGTGTTCTACTCGTGCATATGACATCAACGCATAAAACCAGGCTCGATACCATCTGTTGGATAACGTAGTAATTTCAAAAATTTCCCTACGCACACGCAAGACCATGGTGATGGCATAGCAACGAGAGGGAGAGTATCCGCCCACGCACCCTCGTGAGACCGAAAGCGAAGCGTTATAACAACGCGGTTGATGTAGTCGTACGTCTTCACGATCCGACCGATCCAAGCACCGAACGTACGGCACCTCCGAGTTCTGCACACGTTCAGCTCGATGACGATCCCCGGACTCCGATCCAGCAAAGTGTCGGGGATGAGTTCCGTCAGCACGACGGCGTGGTGACGATGATGATGCTCCACCGACGCAGGGCTTCGCCTAAGCTCCGCGACGATATGACTTCTCCGGCGCAGGGCTTCGCCTAAGCTCCGCAACGATATGACCGAAGTGGAATATGGTGGAGGGGGGCACCGCACACGGCTAAGGAACGATCCGTAGATCAACTTGTGTGTCATGGGGTGCCTCCCGCCCCCGTATATAAAGGAGCCAAGGGGGGGTGCGGCCAGCCCTAGGAAGGCGCGCCTGGAGGAGTCCTACTCCCACCGGGAGTAGGACTCCCCCTCTCCTAGTTGGATTAGGATTGGAGGAGGGGGAAGAGGGAAGGGGGCGCCGCCCCCCCTCTCCTTGTCCTATTCGGACTAGAGGGGGGAGGGGGGCGCGCGGCCTGCCTGGCCGGCCCTTCCTCTTCTCTCTTATGGCCCATCAAGGCCCATAGACCTCCCGGGGGTTCAGTAACCCCCCGGTGTTCCGATAACTTCTGTTTTCATCCGAACCTTTCCAAGTCCAAACATAGGCTTCCAATATATCAATCTTTATGTCTCGACCATTTTGAGACTCCTCGTCATGTCCGTGATTACATCCGGGACTCCGAACAACCTTCGGTACATCAATACTTATAAACTCATAATGAACTGTCATCGAAACGTTAAGCGTGCGGACCCTACGGGTTCGAGATCTATGTAGACATGATCTAGAACCATTCTCGGTCAATAACCAATAGCGGAACCTGGATGCCCATATTGGTTCCTACATATTCTACGAAGATCTTTATCGGTCAAACCGCATAACGATATCGTTGTTCCTTTGTCATCGGTATGTTACTTACCCGAGATTCGATCGTCGGTATCCAATACCTAGTTCAATCTCGTTCATGGTAAGTCTCTTTACTCGTTCCGTAATACATCATCTTACAACTAACTCATTAGTTGTAATGCTTGCAAGGCTTATGTGATGTGTATCACCGAGAAGGCCAGAGATACCTCTCCGACAATCGGAGTGAAAAACCTAATCTCAAAATCGCCAACCCAACAAGTACCTTTGGAGACACCTGTAGTACTCCTTTATAATCACCCGATTCGTTGTGACGTTTGGTAGTACCAAAGTGTTCCTCCGTAAACGGAGTTGCATAATCTCATAGTTACAGGAACATGTATAGGTCATGAAGAAAGCAATAGCAACATACTAAACGATCAAGTGCTAAGCTAACGGAATGGGTCAAGTCAATCAGATCATTCTCCTAATGATGTGATCTCGTTAATCAAATGACAACTCATGTCTATGGTTAGGAAACATAACCATCTTCGATTAACGAGCTAGTCAAGTAGAGGCATACTAGTGACACTCTGTTTGTCTATGTATTCACACATGTATTATGTTTCCGGTTAATACAATTCTAGCATGAATAATAAACATTTATCATGATATAAGGAAATAAATAATAACTTTATTATTGCCTCTAGGGCATATTTCCTTCAGGAAAACCAACAACGAAAAGAATAACCTTGTAGTGGACTTATGGAAACATCTCAACATTATGAGGTGAGCTTCTGCCACCAACGGAAATAAACGATTGGATTGATATCAACAAGGAGACGAGAAACTTATTTCACCGAGAGGACAAATGAAGAACTTGGGTCATTAATAAGCACCATAAATAGCAACAATCCTTAGGGAAAGCTTTAGGTGAAATATAGCCCAAGATAAGTCCAATGAAGAGATTGATGGATTTAAAATACCTCATTCTTGACAACATGTGAATCATGAAGCATGAAGGAAAAATTGTCAAGAATGACATAACACCATCTCAAGAGATAAGGTAGAAAGAATTGCACTTTGGAATGCAAGATGAAGATGCTTGAACGCCTCAAAACAAAACATGTGTTGGAACCATGTTTATTTAGAAGTATGGCTTGACGGATCTTAACTCCACAAGATGAACTCCGGTAAACAAAAGGGTGATAGAAAGAAAGAGAAGTTGAAAACACAAGGTGAAGCCTTGCAGTGATAAGATGAAGCTTTGAAATGATATAACCGAGAAAACTTGGAACTCCGGAAAGAAAGATGAACAAATGAAATCAAGAATTTTGATGAACCTCCGGAATAAGGAATTGAACTTACTCGATGGGACAAGGATAAGAATTACATTATGTTGATCCTTCACCAATTAGATTGATGACAAGCAATGGATTAGGCATATTACTTATTCTCGTAGAAAGGATTAAGATAGATATGGCGCAAACTTGGGAAGGTCTTCCACGAACCACCGGTAGGATTGGAAAGAACGAATGAGTCTATATGATAACGAAGGAAGAGAACTCTTGAACGAACCACCGTAAGAACTGAAAATGAAAGTAGCAAAGGCACAATTCACCGGGAAGAATTGGAAAACGAATGAAGATATTTGAGGGGATTTAGATACAAGTGAACGAATAGATGATGAGCTGATTGGAGAATACTTGAATGATGCACCGGTAAGATTTGGAGAATAAGAGCTGAAAGCTGGAATGAATAATTCTGAGATGATGGGCTCCGGAGAATCAAACTGAAAAGACTCCTGAAATGCTCCGGGTGGGTTAAAAGAATTCTCACAATCGAAAATAATTATGAGAGGATGGCATCAAGCTATAACCATGAATCTTGAAGAGAATGGAGCAAGATTAAAGAGAAACTCTTCTTCGGTCTTCACATCGAAGAATGACGATGAGAAACACCACCATGAATTGTTGAGACACTCCGGAATGAAAATTAGAAAGGTTGAACCACAAGAAGAAAAGAATTTGAAAGATCTTGGAGAAAGCCATATGACTGATGAAATCCATACTTACATCACACTTTGAAATTTTTTTTTGAGAATCGCTCCGGATAACTTAGAAGAGTCAGGTAAGATCCTGGGAAAAGACCTGTGGGTTAGGGCCCACTCAAAAGAACCACCGTTGAACAATTGTTTGAAATAGATATTGCACCGGTAGAATTAAATGGCTTGAATGAGATAGCATCCTCAAAAGAACTTGAGTGAATTGAGAATGGAAACTAGAATCTTCTGAGATATCTTCAACACTCCGGAACAATTAAATAGCGATAAGTGGATGATTAAGAGGTGCACCGGCATGAGAAAACATTTGAAACAAGGAAAGATATGATCGACAAAGCTTGAATTTAATCCACTGGATAAGAAAAGAATGACGAATGATAAACTTGAAGCTCCGTTAGAATCTTCATGAGAAATCACCGGATAAAACATTAAAGGAAAAGAATGAAGAAACTTCCCTCAATAAAATGGATACTTGATTAAGAAATCTGAGTCCTTGAAGAAAAAGGGTGGAGGGCGGAAAACAAAGGCAACTTAGGTCGGATGAAACGAACACCGTTGAGAAAAAGCTTAGAATTGATCTTGCGAATGTTGGAATGATCGGATCCACTTGAAGAGAAGCACGCCGTTGAGAAAAGAATTGACATGACAAGCTCAAGTGATCAAGAAGGATTAGTATTCACATAGCAATATGAGAACACCATTTAGGAAAGGTATGGAATCAACACTTGGCATTGAAGCAACTTGAATACCACAAAACGGAACAAAAACAAAGGATTTGGCTTGCAGAATAAGCCGGAAACAAACACATATGATAGAGATTTACCCAATCCCATATCATGCATCCATCGGAAAGATATTCTAGGAGCTACTTGAATTCCCACCTATAAACTCCGAAACTTTCTGGTTATGCAATCTGGTGTTGGGGATCAGGGACACAAAATATATCACCCAAACTAACAATACCTAGATCCAGCTGTATCCATCCTTCAACACATAACCAAGAAACCTTCGGAAATCGTTTACCTCGACCTTCGAAAAGCATCCGTTATACGAGTCATGGAAATACTCTCGAGCTCGCCCCAGTACTGGGTTATCGAGGTTATCTCACCAACAACTGCACAAAAGAGATTTTCGATGTCGGCAAAGCTCAGGTATTCCAGAACTGCAACGATAAAATTGTGACGACAACACCTCGGAGCTCAACTCCCCGGGACACTGCCACAACCCCTAAATGTCAGGAGGCACCAAGAACAATGTTCTCGTCACAAAACCATCGAACGATTCCAAGATACCAGCGTGATCCAAAATTTTTTTAGTGAAATTTGAGGAGAGGAGAGTCAAAACTTCTCGTCGGGAGACCTCACCAGAGCGACGAAGGGACTGGGAGTAAAAAGAATCCTACTCTCCGATATATATAATCCTAAGACTCAAAACATTTTCCGTTCTAGACTCAACAACGCCAAACAAACAATCAAGTAGGGGCTCCTAAGTCGGGAAGGCTCGATTACCAACTTGTAGCGCCCTTGATGCGGCTATATCTCCCACGTGTCGAAGCACGACTTAGAGGCATAACCGCATTGAAAGCAATGTCGCAAGTGAGGTAATCTTCACACAACCCATGTAATACATAAGGAAAGAGATACATAGTTGGCTTACAATCGCCACTTCACACAATACATGAGTAAAGCATTACATCATACAGATACAATCAAGGTCCGACTACGGAACCAAAATAAAAGAAGACTACCCCAAATGCTACACAGATCCCCGATCGTCCCAACTGGCTCCACTCTTGATCAACTCAAACGAAACAACACAATGAACAAGATCTTCATCGAGCTCCTCCTTGAGCTCGGATGCGTCACCTGCACAGTTTTGTCGGCACCTGCAAACTGGTTTTGGAAGTATCTGTGAGTCACGGGGACTCAGCAATCTCACACCCGAGATCAAGACTATTTAAGCTTATAGGAAGGACAGGGTAGTGAGGTGGAGCTGCAACAAGCGACTAGCATATATGGTGGCTACATACGCAAATGAGAGCGAGAAGAGAAGGCAAAAGCACGGTCGAACAACTATGATCAAGAAGTGATCCTAGAACAACCTACGTCAAACATAACTCCAACATCGTGTTCACTTCCCGGACTCCACGAGAAGAGACCATCACGGTTACACACGCGTTGATGTATTTTAATTAAGATCAACTTCGGGTTTTCTACAACGGACATTAACAAATTCCCATCTGCCACATAACATGGGCACGGCTTTGAAAGTTCAAACCCTGCAGGGTGTCCCAACTTAGCCCATGATAAGCTCTCGCGATCAACGAAGGATATTCCTTCTCCCCGGGAAGACCCGATCAGCCTCGGAATCCGGCTACAAGACATTTCGACAGCAATAAAACAAGACCAGCAAAGCCGCCCGGATGTGCCGACAAATCCTGATAGGAGCTGCACATATCTCGGTCTTAGGGCACACTCGGATGAGCAGTCCGTACAACTAAAACCAGACCTCAAGTTGCCTTGAGGGGGCGCTGCACAGGGCTCTAGTTCGGGCCAGCACTCGAAGGAGCACTGGTCCGGGGGGGGGGGCTAAAATAAAGATGACCCTCGGGCTCCGGAAACCCAAGGGAAAAGGGCATAGGTGAGGCAAATGGTAAAACCAATGTTGGGCCTTGCTGGAAAAGTCTTATTCAAAGCGAACTGTCAAGGGGGTCCCATAAATCACCCGACCGCGTTAGGGACGCAAAATCCGGGAACATAATACCGATATGACAGGCATAAGGCCGAGCCTTCCACCCTTTACCAAGTGCATAGATGCATTAATTAAATAAGATATATTGTGATATCCCAACAAGTAAACATGTT
The DNA here is from genome assembly GCA_021605205.1 of Aegilops longissima. Lineage (NCBI taxonomy): Eukaryota > Viridiplantae > Streptophyta > Magnoliopsida > Poales > Poaceae > Aegilops > Aegilops longissima. The sequence goes on from CM038679.1 coordinate 515,075,956, forward strand.
CCAACAAGGAACAACATCTCCATGTTCCAACAAGGAACAAACTTCATCTTCAACTGCAACTAACAACGCTATAAGAGGGGCTGAGCAAAGCGGTAACATAGCCAAACAACGGTTTGCTAGGAAAGGATGGTTAGAGGTTTGACATGGCAATGTGGGTGGCATGATATAGCAAGTGGTAGGCATCGTAGCATAGGCATAGCAAAAGAGCGAGCATCTAGCAAGCAAAGATAGAAGTGATTTCGAGGGTATGGTCATCTTGCCTGAAATCCCGCAAGGAAGAAGAACGAATCCATGAAGAAGACAAACGGACGAAGTCGAATGAATCCTCACAACTCCGGAACGAAACCGAAGCTAACGAGAGAAGCAAACCGGAAAGAAGCAAACAACATAGTAAACACACAATCATAAACATGGCATGATGCACAATCAAGTATGATGCATGTCCGGTTTAAATAGCATAGCATGGCAATATGCACAAACAAAACTACAAGTTAAATGGAGCCCAATATGCAACGAGTTGCATATTGACGGAACACCACATTCAAATATTTAGTTCTCTCCCGATTAGGTACTCAACAATATTAAATGTTATTAAACATGGCAAGAGGTGAAGCATAAGTAAACTAACTATTTAGGCAAGTTTAAATGAGGCCGGAACAACAAACAACAATTCCGGTAAAACCCCATATGCATATATCGAATTTGCTACTGTTCTTCCCTAAACACAATTTTAATGTTGTTAAACATGCCAAACAAGTACACCATGTTAAACTAGGCATTTTTCTACCCCATTTACATATATAATTTATTTAAAATGGAGCTACGGTTATTTAGTTATGAAATAAATCATTTTAGCATGGCATTTAAGCAAATTAATGCAAACAACAATTTTAAACATTTAAAGGTTGTTATCATGATGCGGATGACATGTGCAAGTTTTATGCAATTTTTATTAAAACGTTAACATGAGCATGATATGAAGCATTTGGTCACCATGGCGGAACGAAAAGGGTGCCACGGCGGCGAAACCAAAATGGTGCCACGACAACATATCCGAAAATGATGCCACGACAACATATCCGAAAATGGTGCCACGTCAACATATCGGTTCCGGTAGCTCACGGAGATACCGGTGCAAAAGGAAGCGTGCGGATGAGCGCAACATGCAAGATGGTGGGGTGATCCCGGATTCCGGGTTCCCACGGGACGGTAGCATGGCAAAAGAGGGGCATCACAAGGACAACTCGGACACGGTGCAAACATATCGTGCATCTCATACATGCAAGGGCATCTCATCGCGGTCGTCTCGGGTTATACCTTCGGAGCGTTCAAAGCGGGACGGTTCGCGTTCAGAGGGAAGTAGTCGTTCACGGGCGGCGGTAGTGGTACATCTCGTGAGACGTTCACGGGCGTAGTGGAGGTAGGCGTTCTCGGGCGGTGATAGTGGAAGTAGTGGTACACGGCGGCGGTAGTGGTACACCATTGGAGACGTACACGTTCCGTAGATGAACTTGGCGTAACCGTGCGGTAGTCGAACTTGGCGCTCGTGGTACACGTTTTTCGTAGATGTTCGAGTCATCGATAGCGGTACTTGATGAATCCCGAAACGGACTTGGCGTCTTCGCGCGTAGGGGTACTTGGCGTTATCCACCTCGGATGTAGTCGTTCCCGTGTAGTCGGCCTTGACAAAAAAATGCACACCGGCTGCAGTCGTGGTACTTGGGGAAAACTCCCGGAGACGATGCTTGGCGGTCCTGGTGTGGTCTTGGCGTCCATGTAGTCGATCTTGCCAGCCTTGACGATCCAACACAAAACAATACAAGGGCCTCGGGATGCCAGCAAGGAGGCGCTGGTGGTGGTCATGGAGGTTGGGGAATACTGCGATGGCGCTGCTGCACCGGTGACAACGGTGGAGTTCTGCGATGGCGTCGCGGGGTCGATGGAGAGGGGCTTGGCGGCGCGGGACGAGCTTCGCTCGAGAAGGTGCAGAGGTCAAGGCATGGCTCTGTCGGCGTGGGCGAGGCGAGGAGGAGCTGCTGTCGTTAAATCTGGCGCTCGGCGAGCAACGACGCAGCGGGACTTGGTGGCGGAACCTCGGCAGCAGAGAGGCGCGGCCATGGCGAGGGCGACCACAGCAGCGGGCGACAAGCTCGACAACGGGGACAACAGCAGGCACCCGCGGGAGGCCAAGGCCGGCGGAGGTGCGGAGGCGGCGTGGCCATGGGCGACGGCGAGGAGGGTTGAGGGCGGCGGCGCTCGCGCGCAGAGGCGACGGGGATGCCCGATGCAGGAGGAGGAAGGGAGAGGCCGCGGCGCTAGGAGGAGGAGGCTGCAAGGGAGATGAGGGAGGAGGGTTCGGGCGCGGTGGAGGCGACGAGGTGGCGCAGGGTCGGGCGAGATGCCCTGGCGGCGGCGCTAGGAGGAGGAGGCCGACGCGAGGAGAGGAGGGGGGATCGAGGGCTGCGCGCGGAGAGAGATGGGGTCGGGCGCGAGGAGAGGGAGAGATGGGGATCGGCCAGGTCTGAGGGCTCCTCCCCAATGTGGCGCTGGAGAGAGAGGGGATCGGGCTGAGCGAGGGGCTAGGGTTAGGAAGGGGCGGCTGGGCCTTGGGCCGGCGCGGGAGGCTGGGAGCAAGATGGTGGGCTGAAGAGGTGGGCTGGCCTGGGCTGGGCTCTCTTCTCCCCCTCTCTTCTATATTTTCTTAGCAGAAAACAATTAAAGAGAGACAAAAAGAAAGAGAGGGTTAGGGAAAAATTTTGGGAACGAGGACAATTTTTCTGGACTCATAAAAATATGAGGAATTTAACAAAAATGACCCGAGGATTTTTAGAGAATGTAAAATCCACACATGTTGAATTTAACTCGACATGTTTTAATTTCGAAACCCATTCGAATGAACTCCAAATGGGTTGAAATTATAGGAGATGGCCCTACACACTAGATGTGATTTATGGGCTGATTTGGAACATTTGTGGATAAAGTAAAATTGCAACTCAATTTTACTAAAAAGGCACCAAAGGAAGAAAAGAAATTGAGTTGGATAAAAAGGAAATTTGAAGAACCGCGCAAATGTGTTATGGAATGGTTTAATATAGCTCCCTAAATATTGGGAGGATATGTTATAAAGAGAAATCACCATTGTGAATATCCCTCGATTTAAATGGATCGAAAAATCCATACAATTTATTTAGATGAGTTTTTAAAATTAAATGGCATGATGAGATGATGCAATGCAAGAGATGACATGATGAATGCACACACAAAACAAATCACACGACAAAACTCGGAAACCCTGGAAGGCAACTGAAGCTCCGGTCTTGGGGCGTCACAGATAGACAAGGTTGCTTCTTCATGGACCCTTCGTGGGTGGAGCCCTCTGTGGACTCGCGCAACCGTTACCCTTCGTGGGTTGAAGTATCCATCAATGTGGATGTACGATAGCACCACCTATCGGAACCACGACAAAAACATCTGTGTCTCCTATTGCGTTTGAATCTTCCAAACCCTTCCCTTTACATCTTGCAAGTTGCATGCTTTACTTTCCGCTGCTCTTATACTCTTTGCATGCTTCCTTGAATTGTGTTAAGATTGCTTGACTTGTCCAAAGTTGCTAAAATCTGCCAAGAACTAAAATTGGGAAAAGGATAGATTTTTATTTGGTCAAGTAGTCTAATCGCCCCCCCTCTAGACATACTTTTGATCCTACAATCTGCCACTACTCCATCTTCTCTGGGATTCACCCCTTATATTCCAGTCAGTTCTAGTTCCCCTATTTCACCGGTTACTCCTCCGAGTAGCACGGGCGTCTCGGTCGTGAATCCTCTCAGTACTCCTGCCAAGTGGGTTTCACTTCTCACTACCACTGTAGCCCCGATGCTTCATCCTACCCCTGCCACTGAGGGAGAGCCCTCGAGGCAGCGTTGTCGTGTTAACTTTAACCCGGAGGTTTCCGTTAACCATGTCAGTTCAGGATCCGAGACCGCTTCAGGGGAGGACACCGTAGCACCAGTAGAGCAGTAGTATCTTTGAACATTCGCAGTCGTCCGGATGATATACGGATGTAGTCGTAAGAGTCATGATGTTTCATTGCATGTATGAGAGTAGTTGAACCTGGCATGTTATTTATCTTTCATGTATGAGTCAATGTATAATTATGTTGGGACTTTATACGCCGTATTTTCTTCGCTCTTTTGTTTTCTTCCGGGATTTGTTGCTGGCTTTTCCCCAAATTTATTCTTGGATGTTTGTCATCTCGATTGCGTTGTCTTGGAAAAAATCCACAATAGGATGACACGGGGAGGCAGAAGTTGCAACGTTCGTGAGGGAACTCCTATTCGTTGTTCCGCACGATAGGCAGGACATTCTCCCGAGCTGTACGTTCCGCCACCACCTCCACCGCCAAATCCGCCCTCCACCGAGCAAATTTTGCGTATGTTTGAGGAAAGAAGGAACAATGATCTGATTGAAATACTGAGAAGTGTGCAAGCTATGGTTGGACAGAAAGGAAATCAGAACGGTCATCACTCAAAGCTGTCAGATTTTCAAAGGACCAAGCCACCCAGTTTCAGTCAGATTGTTGACCCATTGGATGCAGACGATTGGTTGTGTACCATTGAGAAAAAGCTTGAGATTGCTCGTACTGAAGAAAATGATAAAGTTCCATTTGCAACTCATTACCTTGAAGGCGTAACTGCCATATGGTGGGAAAATGCAAAAGCCATGTGGCCGGTTGATGAAGAAATCACCTGGGAAAAGTTTAAGGATCATTTCCGGAAATATCATATCCCTACTGGAGTTATGAAGACTAAGCAGCGTGAATTTCTCACACTCGTCCAAGGAAATCAGTCTGTGGGTGAATATTTGCAAAAATTCAATCATCTGGCCCGTTACTCTCTTTATGACGTGGCCACCGAAAAAAGAAAGATTGACATATTTCTTGGAGGCTTAAATCCACAACTCCGGTGTACTCTCAGTATGCTTGATTTCCCAGATTTTCAAACTCTGGTGAACAAGGCTGTCGGTGGAAACGACACCTATGAGATCACTAGAATCCCTTCTACGGTTGCGGGGCGCGGGGATCATGAGAAGAGCGGGACCGACATGTGACACAAGGGGGATTTACCCAGGTTCGGGCCGCGAGGATGCGTAAAACCCTAGTCCTGCTTTGGTGGATGTATTTAGTGTTCTTGAGCTCTTGAACTAGCTCTAGGTGCTGCGAGGTTCCAAAGAGCCGAATCCTTTTCCTGGTCTCCTCGAGCCTCCTTTTATAGGAAAGGGGGTCGCCACAGTGGCAAGTAGGAGGTGGAAAGGGTACACTGCTGCGAGGTTATCCCTCGTATTACAGGACAAGACACATTTAATGCGAGGATTAGGTGTCCCTTCGCTTTATTGGGGACGGGGGCGAGGCCCGTCCCGTTCGTCGCCGCTCCTTCTTGCTTCGACACGCGCCCTGGCCAGCGACGCATGCGGTGCCATGTAGGCAGGCAGGCAGCTGAGGTGGCGCGGTGGTGGATCCTCCACGAAGGATTGCATGCCGCCATGCAGGTGCCTGCCCAGCTGGTTGGGTCGGCAGCTGCATGCGAACGACGGTGAAGGCTTATCTGGTGCGGGCCTGACAGTGGCCCAACTGGTGTGCATTGGCAGTGCAAGGGTCTTGCCGTGGCACGCTGGTCTCCCTGGCAAGGGCCTTGCCGGGGGTCTTGTGGGTTTCTTCGGTGAGGATGGTTGTCCTCTTATCCTCATTTGATCTTGAGCATTCTATGTCTTCACAAAGATCTGCATGCCACCATGGAGGTGCCTCCTGAGCCCTGTCCCAACGCATTTGTCTGAGCGTTGGTGGGATCAAGGGTGGCTCGCTCGGCTGGTGTGGGCGGGCTGCCCTGGCAAGGGTCCCTGCCGGGAAACCTGCTTCATCCATCTGATCTTTGTGGCCTTGGTGCTTGTTGTCGGCCTTCTAGGAACGGGGGTCCCCAGACTTGCCTGCCTGCGGCCTGCAGCGTGGCTCAAGGGGTGGCCCATCAAGGCCCATCTTCATCAGCACAAGCTCAAGACCCTCGCGAGGGGCCAAGCCTCGAGGGGCGGACGACAGGGAGCTTCCTCAGGCACGGCCTCGTCAGGTTGGCTCGCGAGGAGGCGAAGAGATCAAGGCGGGGTACCTCACGACGTGTCCATGACGCAAGCCATGACGACCAAGGGCGCCAGGCGGGCGCCAGCCCGCGCAGTGTCCTCCTTTCCTCTTTGGTGCAAAGGGAGCAAGCGCAGGCAAGAGTATCAAGCAAAGGCATCTGTTTCGGTGCAACAAGACCAAGACCGTCGCAACGGCAGGAAGGAAGTCATTGTGGAGCCCAACCCGGCGTCACCACCAGTGTCACGCCCAAGATGCGACCCTATCCAAAAGGAACTCGAAGGTCCCACCAAGGATAGAAGCGCATCTTGAAGACGCTTTTGCAAGGTGGATATCATTACATCAACATTACATAATAGATGGGGATACAGACATAAGGCATACAATGCCACACGAATACAACATCACATCATGGACAAGATCAACATCCGACTACGGATGAAACATAAACAGAAACTCAAACAATATCCACCCTGCTAGCCCAGGCTGCCGACCTGGAACCTATCCCCTGATCGAAGAAGCAGAAGAAGAACTCCAAAACAAGCAAGCATCGCTCTCGCGTCATGATCATAGCACAACCTGTACCTGCAACTGTTGGTGTAGTAATCTGTGAGCCACGAGGACTCAGCAATCCCATTACCATGGGTATCAAGACTAGCAAAGCTTACTGGGAAAGGAAGGGGGTAAAGTGGTGAGGTTGCAGCAACGACTAAGCATATATGGTGGCTAACATACGCAAATAAGAGCGAGAAGAGAGCAAAGGAACGGTCGTCAACTAGTAATGATCAAGAAGTGATCCTGAACTCCTGCTTACGTCAGACATAACCCAGAAACCGTGTTCTCCTCTCGATCACCCCAAAAAGAGACACTCACGGTTACGCACACGGTTGGTGTATTTTAGAAGAGTTTGCTTCAAGTTTACTACAAGCGGATATTAACAAATTCCCATCTTCCACATAACCACGGGCACGGCTCTCGAAAGTTTAAACCCTGCAGGGGTGTCCCAACTTAGCCCATGATAAGCTCTCGCGATCAACGAAGGATATTCCTTCTCCCCGGGAAGACCCGATCAGTCTCGGAATCCCGGCTACAAGACATTTCGACAGCAATAAAACAAGACCAGCAAAGCCGCCCGGATGTGCCGACAAATCCTGATAGGAGCTGCACATATCTCGGTCTCAGGGCACACCGGATGAGCCAGACGTCGGGTTGGCATAGACCCTGATTGCCCAGGGGGCGCCGGACATCGCTCGGTTTGGGCCAGCACTTGGAGAAGCACTGGCCCGGGGGGGGGTAAAATAAAGATGACCCTTGAGAGCGCGACTCCCAAGGGAAAAAGGGCTAGGTGAGGCAAATGTAAAACCAAGGTTGGGCCTTGCTGGAAAAGTCTTATTCAAAGCGAACTGTCAAGGGGGTCCCATAAATCATCCGACCGCGTTAGGGACGCAAAAATCCGGGAACATAATACCGATATGATGGAAACTAGGGCAGCAAGAGTGGAACAAAACACCAGGCATAAGGCCGAGCCTTCCACCCTTTACCAAGTATATAGATGCATTAATTAAATAAGATATATTATGATATCCCAACAAGTAAACATGTTCCAACAAGGAACAACATCTCCGTGTTCCAACAAGGAGCAAACTTCATCTTCACCTGCAACTAGCAACGCTATAAGAGGGGCTGAGCAAAGCGGTAACATAGCCAAACAACGGTTTGCATAGGAAAGGTGTCAAAGGTTAGAGGCTGACATGGCAATTTGGGATGGCTTGATAAACAGGTAATAGGTAGCGCAACATAGCGATAGAACGAAGCAACTAGCATAGCAATGATAGTAATGAGATCCAAGGTGACGGTCATCTTGCCTGAAATCCGCAAGGAAGAAGAACGAGTCCATGAAGAAGATGAAGCCATGAAGGCGAACCAAGCGTGAGCGAACGAATCCTCACGATCGCAACTAAACGGGAACTATCGAGAAGAAGCACACAACAAAGGTAAACACACCACACATGAACATGACAAGATGCACAACAAACATGATGCATGACAAAGCTAGATGAGGCTACTCATGGCAAGAGATGATGCAAACAAGAGCAACACATCAAAGCAAGTTTAAATGAGGCCGGAGACAACATAGAACAACTCCGGTAAGCCCTCATATGCAAATTTCGAAATTGGTCCAGATCTGAATAAACCTTATGTTCAAGTTGTTAAACAGCAAGTTAAGATGCACCACGATGATCTACACGAAATTCTAGTCAAGTTACATATAAAGTTCATTTAATTCGGAGCTACGGCCTAGAAGATATGAGCAAAACAAGTTAAACATGGCATTGATGCAAAATGCATACAAACATTAAGCAAACACCTCAAAACATGGATGCAACATGATAATATGAAGCTACATGCAAAATCAAGCAAGTTTCATATAGAGCACACTCAAAACGGAGCAACGGTGCAACACATACACACAATACAAGTTAAAGGATAAGCTGTCCAAAACAGCAACTAGGCATATTGCAAGCATCAAAACAACATGCTACAGCACCCCAACATGAGAACAAAAGGCATGGGCATGATGTACAGGTAATGCATAACAAAACATGAACACTCAGTTATCTCCAGAAATCACTAGAACATGCTCAAACACACATGGCAAGATTGCAAATAATAACAGTTTCACAGACTTGGCAGAATTCACAGGACATGGCAGAAATAACATCAGGTTAACAAGTTTAGAGCTATGAAACAACATGTTACAGGAACTTATCATGGCAAACAAAGGCATGGAATGAATCTACTAAAAGCATAGATCAAATGTCCTTTAGTGACCATGAGCCAACAAGGATCAGAAAACATGATGGCACCCATGTAAACATAGCAAGTTATATTACAGATTTAAACATGGCAGGAACAACAATAAGTAGGCATGTTGGTGAGCTTGAACCACTCACCACAGAGCAATAAATGGCATGGCAAGGAACCCAACTGTAAGAAGACATGTTTATGAAGCTAAGAATGGCAATAGAAAGTTCATAGAGTGCATGGATCACTAACAACAACCTTGGCAAAATTGAATAACATGTAAACAATCTGCCAGGAAACATTTTATAGCAAAAGTAGAGCTCGATTGACTCAAGCTATGGCACTCCATAATTGCAAACAAGGGCATGGATGGATAGAGAATAACCTGTTCAAAACATCCTTACTGAAGTATCTCAAAATAAGCATGTATCTCTCGGTAGCATCAAGTTTACATGGCATAAAAATATCAGCAGAACAGGGGCTGAAATCAGCAACATCATGAAGCCTAGTTTGCATGCTTGTTCTAGTCACCACAGAGATCACAAAAATACATGGCATACACCCCTGTAAAGATGGCATGACATATTACAAAACACATGTAGGACTCAAGTTCATAGGGTGCACACATCAATCATGGCAAAAATGACAAAAGTGCATGTTCTGATAAGAATCTGAAACTAACATCACATAGCCCTCTTCTAACAGCATTTCAGGCATCAAGATGAGCTCAAATGTAAATGATGCAATGAGATGAAATGATGTACTCGTTGAGACGAACAATTTGACATATTACACGCATGAAACGGAGCAGTATGAAGAGAGTTATGGCATGATGAACATTGCATGAAAATGTCACAGATTCGGGGACTTAGGGAAATCTTGGGGGTCAACCTTGTCAGATCTGGATCTGGGCCGCGCCGGGCACCGAGGCGGGGCCGGGCTCGCCGGGAACGGGCGGGCGACGAACAAGCGCCGGCGACGTCTGGCGAGGCGGGGCGGCGGATCCGGCCGGCGGCGTGGGGCGCTGAGGGCGGTCGCCGGAGAAGCGGGCGGGCGGCAAGGCCGAGGCTGGAGGCCGAGGCGCGGGGCGGGGAGAGCAGCTGGCTGGCCGGCTGGCAGGGGCGGCGCCGGCGCCGGCGCTTGTGTGTGGCGCCAGGGGAGGCTGGCCCGGGGCGGGCACGGGCTCGGCGGCGAGGCGGCTGCTGGAGTCGGGCGCTGGGCGCTGGCCTTGCAGGCAATGGGCAGGGAGACGGGCAGGCGGGCCAGCGATGGGCTCGCTGGCCTTCGGGCGGGCGCGGAGTGGGACACATGGCGGGCTCCCATTGGCTGCGGGCGGCGGCACAGTTTCGTCCGTGGTGGAGGACGATTTTAGGGTTTGGGGGGGGGGGTTGGACCATGAAATCTCGGGGAGAGGGGCAATATATAGGTAGGGGAGCTAGGAGAGTCCAAAAGAGGCGGTTTCGCCACACGATCGTGATCGAACGACCGAGAGCATGGAGGGGAGTTTGCTGGGTTTTGGGCCACTTTGGAAGGGGTGTTGGGCTGCAAAGGGAAGGAGGCTTTTGCGGTTACCCGGTTAACCGTTGGAGTACCAAACGACCTCCAAATGGCACGAAACTTGACAGGCGGTCTACCGGTGCTATAACAAGGCTGCATGGCAAACCTTGGGCCATTCCGAGAAATTTTAACACCCGCACATGAAAAGAGGTAAAAGGGGGCGCCGGGGGGCATAGGAGTGCCGGATTGCAAAACGGACAACGGGGAAAATGCTCGGAAGCATGAGACGAACACGTATGCAAAATGAAATGCACACGATGACATGATATGAAATGCAGATGATGACGTGGCAAAATGCAACATGCAAACAAATGACATGGCAACGACGGCGAATAACTGGCGGACACCTGGCGCATTGAATCCGGGGCGTTACAACCAGAGCCTTTTGACAGGCGAGGACCAACTTTAGTCAGGATAAGTGTACTAGATGTTCCCCTTCAAAATGGCCAATTGTTGGCGCCCTTCCCGCTCAATTTTTGGGAAGAGGCCCAGGGCCTTTGCCTATAAATAGGACTAGCCACCCGCAAGGTAGAGGCATCTAGAGAGAGGATCCAGCATCTGGGATCAGCGGAGAGAGAGCGATTGAACTCCCCCTAGCAGTTCATCGCACCAGCCAAGAACAGACCCTCGCGAGGCTGTTCTTCCTTGTATTGTTCATCATCCTCAGCCCAAGAGGCAATCCACCACACCACAAACTAGAGTAGGGTATTACACCACAATGGTGGCCCGAACTAGTATAAACCATGTGTCTCTTGTGTTGTTCCTTTCATAGCTTAGATCTTAGCGAGGCGGCGAGGTGCAGGAAGGTAGAGGGTGAAATCTCCGCGCGCACCCCAGTGTTCGAACCTAGAGGGTCTGCCGGAACCCAAAATCCGACATTTGTCGTTGCTTCATTTGCCTTGTGGCCTTGGCTTCTCTCCGGCTCCCCCTTCCTGCCGTGTCTATGCGTGGTCGTGGCGGGAGGCTCTGACTGCCCGTGCACAAGTAAAGGGGTCAAAAGCAGAGCCCCTACTCTTGACGAAATGCATGATAGAGAATAAAGAACTTATCTGGATCTGCAGCCCCCGGCGATCTTGACGCGCCGCAGACGGATCCTTGTCCTTGCAGCCCCCGGCAACTCTGGCTTGCAGGGGCCCGGGTGCCGGTCTGTTCCTTTTCTTCCAAAACAGCTCAGCAAGAATCTTACGTGCCCTGAAAACCAAAGGAGACAGAGAAGAACAGAGAGATGCGCACTCGACCTCTAAGCTAGGGGTTAGCCTCCGCTAAGCACTATCAACCCTAACCAAGGAAGAGACTCAACCTAGCATGCATGCAGCAACTTAGGGCGCCAGCGCTTCATTTATTTATGCCCAGGGTCTGCGCCTGGCTTTGTACAAAGGGTTACATGCCTTGCCGGCAAGGCTTGTACAAAAGGGTGGCTTGCCGGGAGGCCCGGCAGCCGCGCCTTATGGGTAAAACTTACGAAGATGCTCGATGTTCCAGTAGTTACTCACTGGGATGGCATCTTTGGTCTCCAGCCGGACTGCGCCAGGCCTGGTGACTCGTGTTACTCGATAAGGGCCTTCCCACTTTGGCGTCAACTTGTTGGAATTCTTGGCCGACTGAACGTGCCGAAGAACAATGTCACCTTCCTCAAAGCTCCGGGCATGAACCTTGCGGCTATGGTAGCGGCGCAGGGCTTGCTGGTAGCGTGCTGCTCTCATAGCCGCTCGGAGACGATCTTCCTCAAGGAGCGTCGCGTCATCTTGCCGCAATCGCTCTTGCTCAAGCTCATCATAAGCGAGCACCCGAGGTGACCCGTATATGAGTTATGTGGGGAGAACTGCTTCTGCCCCGTAAACCAGGGCAAAGGGTGTTTGGCCGGTGGCTCGATTTGGCGTCGTTCTGATCGACCAAAGAACCGCTGGCAACTCATCAATCCAGCGCTTCCAACTTTTGCGCAGTCTGTCAAAAGTCCTTGTCCTCAAGCCTCGCAGGACCTCAGCATTTGTTCTTTCCGCTTGGCCTTTGCTTCGTGGATGCGCCACGGAAGCAAAACAAACCTGCTGCCGAGATCCTCAATGTACTGCATGAAGGCGTGGCTTGTGAACTGTGTGCCGTTGTCGGTGATGATCCTGTTGGGCACCCCAAATCGGCACACTAGTCCCTTGAAGAACTTGATGGCTGACTGCGCTGTCACCTTCCTTACTTCTTCCACTTCTGGCCACTTTGTGAACTTGTCGATTGCGACGTACAAGTACTCAAAGCCCCCGACGGCACGGGGGAAAGGGCCCAGTATGTCGAGCCCCCAGACCGAGAAGGGCCAGGAGAGAGGGATGGTTTGGAGGGCTTGAGCTGGTTGATGAAGCTTCTTCGAATGGAACTGGCACACTTCACACTTGGTTACTAGTGCCGTCGCATCCTGGAGGGCGGTGGGCCAGAAGAAACCTTGCCGGCAAGGGCCCTCGACCCTATGTGGGAGCCACATATGCCTCCATGTATCTCTGCCAACAGCTTTTGTCCTTCCTCCCGGGAAATGCACATCAATTTCACCCCATTCGGTCTTCTTCTGTACAACACGCTGTCAACGAATTGGTACAGAGTAGACCGGCGGGCCACTCTTTCTGCTTCTTCCTGCTCCTCAGGAAGCTCTCCTTTTTGAAGGAATTGGACGGTATGATGTGCCCATGCCGGAGCCTGCGGCTCGACGACAAGGACCAAAGGCATCTCTTCTGCCACGGGAGCGGCCGCCTCCACGGCCATGACCTGAGGTCCTGCTGGAGTTGGTTGCCCCGTGGCAGGATCGGCATCCATAGCAACATCTTCGCCGGCGGCTCCGGGGAGCCCGGTGGGGAAGTACTTGCTGGGGCCTAGCTTCCTCCGCTAGTTCTGCCCGGTCGATGGTTCAACGGACGACTGGGTTAACTAAAGCACAAAAGTACCTGGTTCCACAGGTAGCTTGAGGGTAGCGCGCTTCGACAGGTAATCGGCGGTGTCGTTCTCCACCCGAGGGACATGCTCCGCTTGTATACCGTCAAAGCGTTCCTCCAGTTTCCTCACCTCATCCACATAAGCTTCCATCAACGGGCTTTGATAGTCCTTGTTGATCTCCCTGACGACGAGCTGTGAGTCGCCCCTGACGATGAGCTTTTTAACCCCGAGGTCCGCCGCAATCCTGAGACCGGCAAGCAAGCCCTCGCACTCGGCGGTGTTGTTGGTTGACATCTCCCGGGGAAAGTGCATCTGGACGACGTACTTGAGGTGCGCTCCGGTGGGTGCGACAAGCAGCACACCAGCGCCGGCGCCTTGCAGCGAGAAGGCACCATCAAAGTACATGATCCAGTTGCGACTCGTTTCCTTGCCGGGGAGAGTGGTCTCTTGTACCTCTTCGTCGGGGTCGAGGTCCATTCTGCAACAAAATCCGCCAAGACTCTGCTCTGAATCGTCGAGGTACTTTCGAACTTTAAACTGAAGCTTGACAGCTCCAGGGCCCATTCAACAATCATCCCCGTTGCATCTGGGTTATGCAGTATCCATTGCAATGGGAGGCGGGTGACCACCATGATCTCATGCGCTTGAAAGTAATGGTGCAGCTTCCTCGAGGCCATAAGGAGGCCGAAGAGCAGCTTTTGCACACCTGAGTACCTCGACCTAGCCCCCTGCAAAAGGGAGCTGACAAAGTAAACTGGGTGTTGCACCATTTTCTTCTTCGGCGCTTCTTCACCTGGTCGCTTGGGTCCTGTCGCACGGGCGCCAATCTTGCCGGGGCCGGACCCTGCCCGGGGTTCAGCCTTGCCGGGGCTGAGCCCTGCCGGGGAGGGTTCCGGCCCGCCAACCGTCGACTCTGCCGCTGCTGCTGTCTCTTCATCAACCTCTCTCTGTGCCACTAGTGCGGCGCTAACCACCCGATCCGTTGCTGCTAGATAAAGCAGCAACGGTTCTTATGGTCTGGGCGCAACCAGCACTCGGGTATAGGAGAGGCACTTCTTCAAATCTTGCAGCGCCGCCTCGGCCTCTGGGGTCCACTCCATCGACCCTGCTTTCTTTAAGATCTTGAAAAAAAAGGAAGGGCACGCTCTGCGGACTTGGAGATGAACCGGCTCATGGCAGCGACGCAGCCAGTGAGCCGACGCACATCCTTGATCCGTTTGGGTGCCTCAATCTGCTCGATAGCCTTGATCTTATCTGGGTTTGCTTCAATCCCGCGCTGGGACATAAAGAACCCGAGAAGCTTGCCGGACGGGACACCGAAGATACACTTCTCAGGGTTCAATTTGAGGTTGATCTTGCGCAGGTTCCGAAATGTTTCCTCCAGATCTTGCATGAGCGTTGCTTTGTCCTTGGTTTTGACCACTATGTCATCCATATAAGCTTCCATATTTCTATGTAGCTGGGGCTCAAAACCAATTTGGACTGCTCTTGCAAAGGTCGAGCCAGCACTCTTCAACCCGAAAGGCATCCGTAAAAAGCAATACGTACCACATGGGGTGATGAATGCTGTCTTTTCCTCGTCTTCCTTTGTCATGAAGATCTGGTGGTATCCTGAGTAGGCGTCCAGGAACGATAAGAGGTCACACCCAGCCGTGGAGTCAACAATCTGGTCAATGCGCGGCAACGGGAAAGGATCCTTTGGGCAGGCCTTATTGATGTCTGTGTAATCAATACACAGCCTCCATTTCCCATTTGCCTTGCGCACCACTACCGGATTGGCCAACCACGTTGGGTGGAGTACTCCTCTCACCAAGCCTGCCACCTCTAGCTTTCTAATTTCCTCTATGATGAACTCCTGCCTCTCCAGAGCTTGCTTCCGGACCTTCTGCTTGACGGGCCGCGCATGAGGACAGACAACAAGGTGGTGCTCAATCACCTCCCTGGGAACGCCGGGGATGTCGGAGGCTTGCCATGCAAACACATCGACATTCGCCCGCAGGAAGGCGACGAGCTCGCTTTCCTATTTGCCGTCGAGGGTGGAGCTTATGGTAAAAACTCCCCCCGTACCGTCCTCCTTGACGGGCACCTTCTTGGTTTCTGGTGGCCTGGCTCTGAACTTCTTGCTCCTGCCGGCGGAGCTCTGTGGCACGTCCTCAACGGGAGCGCAACACCCCGAAGAGGTGTGCTTGCCGGAGTGGGTGCTAGGAGTCTCGCCGGTCATCTCCCGGGCTCCGTCGGCTGGAGCAGGTACCTTAGTGGTAGCTGCTGCAACTGCTTCCCGGTAGAGTTGGTCAGCGCAGATCAACGCATCTTTCTTGTCGGAGGGGATGGTGATGATGTTCATCGGCCCGGGCATCTTCAGCATGTTGTAGGCGTAGTGTGAAGCCGCCATGAACTTGGCCAGTGCCGGTCGGCCGAGGATCCCGCTGTAAGGCAAGGGGATCTCGGCTACATAAAAAACAATCATCTCCGTCCTGTGGTTCAGCTCACCTCCAAATGTCACGGGCAGCATGATCTTTCCCTTTGGCTGGCTCCTCCCTGGGTTAACCCCTTGGAACATACCCGTCTCCTCGAGGTCTCCATCAGGGATCTGCAGCCTTCTAACCACAACGGGCGAGATCAAGTTTAGGCCGGCCCTGCTGTCAACCAACATCTTTGTCACCTTGAGGTTGCGGATTGTTAGTGAAACCAACAATGGCAAGCACCCGACCGCGGTGGTGCGGTCAGGTGGTCCTCGGTGTCGAAGATGATAGGCGTGCTGGACCATTTCAGCGGCTTCCGTGCGTCAAACAATGGCTCCACCGCTGTGATCTCACGCACCCACTGCTTGAGTTGGCGGTGGGATGTGTGCAGCTAGGCGCCGCCATCGACGCACATGGCCTCTGTGGCTTTCTAAAACTCATGGTCGCCGGACTCGTCGTCCTCGTCATGACCATCGTCTTCCTGCTTCTTGTCGCGGCCCCGGGCGGGCCTCTCTTGCTGTCTCTCCTTGCCGCGGCGGCCTTCTTGGCCGCCACGTTTCTTGCCGGATCCTTCGGCACCATCTAGGCCTTTCTCCTTATCCCGCCGCTCATACTCGGCTTTCTGCTTCTCTGCGAGCAGCTCTGCCTACCGGCAGTTTTGGAGGTCATGGCCCTTGGTGCGGTGGATCTTGCAGTACTACATGTCGGAGCCTCCTGGCTTGTCAGCAACCGTCGAGGCCCGGCAAGCGCTACATCCGGCAATCTCTTTGCCGGGGTCGCTTGCCTTGGTCCTCTTGGTGGTACCGGTGTCGTCGGATCCCTCTACGGCAAGCACGGCCTTGCCCTTGCGCTTCCTATTGTGGTGCCGGCCTTTCTTTGCTGGGGTGGCAGTATCGCCAGTGGAGTTGGTTTCCGCACCGGCATGTTCGCCGGGGTACTTCCTTCCTTGCTCGGCACGAGCGCACCGATCGGCAAGAACATAGAGCTTGGCCACATCCTTGACCTTGTTCATTGCCAGCTCTTCACGCATCTTGCGATTGCGCATGTTCTGATGGAACACACTCATCACAGCGGCGGGATGGACATCGGGGATGTTGTACTGGACCCGGCTAAACCTTTGGATGTACTTGTGCAAGTTTTCTCCTTCCTTCTGGGGGATGATGTGTAAATCACTCGCCTGGCCATGAGCTTGGTGGCCTCCGGTGAAGGCGCCAACAAACTCATGGCACAGATCCACCCAAGAAGAGATGGAGTCTACCGGCAAGTGCATCAACCATGACATAACATTAGGCTTGAGTGCCAACGGGAAGTAGTTGGCAATCACCTTATCGTCGCGGGTCCCAGCAGCTTGCATCGCGATGGTGTAGATGCTGAGGAATTCTGACGGGTGAGTCTTGCCATTGTACTTCTCGCCAATGTCGGGTTTGAACGTACGGTGGGAGGGCCACTGGAACTGCCGCAGCTCACGGGTGAAAGCCGAACAACCCACCTCGTAAGTTAGGCCACCGTAGCCCCCCTGGCGCTGGGTGGTCCGTAGCAGGCCCTGCCCGCCTGTCCGACTGGTGGCGCACGTCACGTCGGCGCTCGATCGTAGTTCGAGCGTCCTCATGAGCCCGCTCCTGAAGGACTTGGCGCTGATCGCGGTTGGTCCGCGGGTCGGACGACGCGATGAAGATATCATCTCGAGCGTCGCTGCGACGGGCCGACGCCTGGGGCGGTCGGGATGGATGTGGGAGTACACCGTGGCCGCGTCGCCTCGGCGTGTGTCGGCGATGCGGGAGCAGGGGTACCTGAATTGCTGCTGAGGCCTGCGGCGTGGCTCAAGGGGTGGCCCAGCACGGCCCATCTTGATCAGCACGAGCTCAAGACCCTCGCGAGGGGCCAAGCCTCGCGGGGCGGGCGACAGGAAGCTTCCTCAGGCACGGCCTCGTCAGGCTGGTTCACGAGGAGGGGGAGAGATCAAGGCGGGGTACCTCACGAGGTGCCCATGATGCAAGCCATGACGACCAAGGGCACCAGGCGGGCGCCAGCCCGCGCAGTGTCCTCCTTAACTCTTTGGTGCAAAGGGGGCAAGCGCAGGCGAGAGTATCAAGCAAAGGCATCCGTTTCGGTGCAACAAGACCAAGACCATCACAACGGCAGGAAGGAGGTCATCGTGGAGCCCAAGCCGGCGTCACCACCAGAGCCTTTGACAGGCGAGGACCAACTTTAGTCAGGATAAGTGTACTAGATGTTCCCCTTCAAAATAGCCAATTGTTGGCACCCTTCCCGCTCAATATTTGGGAAGAGGCCCAGGGCCCTTGCCTATAAATAGGACTAGCCACCCACAAGGTAGGGGAGAGGATCCAAGGAAAAACAGAGAGAGAGAGAGAGAGAGAGAGAGAGAGAGAGAGAGCGACTGAACTCCCCCTAGCAGTTCATCGCACCAGCCAAGAACAGACCCTCGCGAGGCTGTTCTTCCTTGTATTGTTCTTCATCAGCCCCTGAGGCAATCCACCACACCACACACTGGACTAGGGTGTTACACCACAATGGTGGCCCGAACCAGTATAAATCCTGTGTCTCTTGTGTTGTTCATTTCATAGTTTAGATCCTAGCGTGGTGACGAGGTGTAGGTAGGTAGAGGGCGAAATCTCCGCGCGCACCCCAGAGTTCGAACCTAGACGGTCTGCCGGAACCCGAAATCCGACATTTGGCGCGCCAGGTAGGGGTGCGCCGGAATCCGCCTTCTGCCACTTCGCGTCCCGTCGCATCGTCATCATCATGTCCGGCGACCAGGCGGGCAACCCTGATCCCTGGGCGGCCTGGCCCGCCCACGCAGAGCCGCTCGCCCCGGGCGACCCCATATCCCAGGCAGCTCGCGGTCCGCAGGGCGCTACGGGCCGCGGACGACGCGGACAGGCAACGACAGCTCTCACGCCGCAGCAAGCGCGGTCGGGCGGCGAGGGCCTCCAACCACGCCCATGCCACGACGCCAGTACACCCGACGGGAGCAAGCGAATTCAGGGCCGCTCACGGTGGCCCGAGAGCTACCTGCATTGCAGGCTGTTGAGGGCGGCCATGACGTCTTGCTAGAGCGGGTGGCAGAGCTCCTGGCTTTGCCGCCTCGGGGCTCACCCTTCGCACCCAACTCCCACCTCAGGTCGGGGTGGCCCGCTGGGAGGCTCCACGACGCGCCGCTGCCCGAAGCGGACTCCAAGGCCACCCTAACGCCAGCCGAGGCCGTCGGCCGGGCCAGCGGCGTTGTTTTCGCCCCCGCCAGCGAAGAAGGACTCGCCCGACCCACGGCCCGGTGGGCCACCGCTACCACCCCGTGTGGGCGCCTCAGAATCTGCGTGGCACACGGAGCACTCTGGCGCAGCCTTCGGGATGGCGGCCCTCAAGAGAGTCGTGCCCCACATGATGGACCAAGGGCACGCGCATGAGGACGAACAAGGCTCGCTCCTCGGCCCAAGCTGGGGGGACGAGGCACCAGAAGCTGAGCTCTTCCAGGAGCCCCGGGAAGGCCCCTCGGCCACGCTGGAAGCAACGATTATCGGGTACCGCTAATTCCTCGGGAGCAGGAATACGCTAACCATGGATCGCAGGAGGTACAGGTCGCCACAGCGGGCGGCTGCCCCACTCCCACAGTTTCCTACCCCTTAGGAGGAGGGCGTCGGGGGCTGCAGGAGAGGGGCCGAGATCCGGCATCACCACTGCGGCGTTCGGAGCAAGGCGTCCTCAGGAGGTAGGCCCTCTGCCCGGGAGGTGCCTTAGGGCCTGCCCCTGACAGAGGACCCGTGGTCGTCGGGGGAACCGCTGGTGCCGCTCTACCCCATCAGCGGCGTCCTGGTTTCCGGTCGTCGTCGGTGGCACTAGAGTGTGGCGCAAGGCGGGGCCTCGTCTGGGCGATATGAAGCAAGGCGGTACTGTGAAGAAGGCCCGGTGCTCGTGAAGCTCGCCGCCCGTGACACTCTCACGTAATAATGAGTGGGGCTGTACACGCCTGAGTCTCACGGTGCCGGCCTCAGCCCAGGGCTCCCTCCCACGATGGCAGCACTTAGCTCATGTTGGTGAGAAGACATCCAAGACTAGACTAGGTGCCGGACGCGGCCTTTTTCTGCTTTCATTGTTTTTCCCCTTGGCTGTCGTTTTCCCCCGTTGGATTTAAGTTGGATTTGAGCTTGAGATTTGCGTGTGTTCGGGGAAGGGGTGTTTAGTCTCGTTCGAGCAATCTCTCGCGTTCTGGTTACCACTTTGCCTCAGCTGCCTCCCCTCGTGAGCCCCTCGCGAGCCGGGTCAGGCCTAGCTTGCATGCAGCCCGGACTGCCGTCACCACGCCCTCTCAGGAGGTTTTCATTACAGGTTCAATGGGCTCGTTCAGGAGACGCTCGAGACACCACAGCCCTCCGCAGGCTATCTCGACGCCCCGGACCCTCTTACTCTCTCTCTCGTTCCCCTCTTCCTCACACACTCTCTCTCTCACGGCCGAGCGCCACCATCGCCGCCGTTCGTCGTTACCATAGCCACCGCCTCCCCCTCGCCTCTCCGACACGCGCAGGAGCTCTGCCTCCTCGTTCTGAAGATCTCCGCCGAGCCACGCAAGCCGGAGCGCCCTGGAACGCCGTCAACATCGTCATCTTCGACCCATGGCCACCGAGATCGCCGGCGACCTTACGTCGTCACCAGCCCCTCCCCGAGCACGTCAACCGCCTCGTCTGAACCGCCGTGAGCTTCTACGTCGTTCCCCTCTCTCCGTTTCTCCGTTCTCGCGCTGTAGCCCCCTTCCCCCGCCATGGCCGTAGCTCCTGCCGCCGTCCATGTCCCCGCTGTCGCCCTGGCCACCGCAGCCCGCAACCGAGCACGTCACCGTGCTCCTGGTGCCACGAGGGTGCCGCAGAGCCCCTCGGGTGGCCTCCCCGTGCCCCACAGCCGCTCCCGCTCGAAGCCCGTGCTCCGACCGCCGCCGCAAGCTCTGCTCCTGCGAGCTCCGGCACCCCCACGGTCTCCCGCGTGTCCCATTGGATGCGCGCGAGCCTGAGCTCCTTGCAGATGGTATCCGCGGTCCTTTTGGTCGCCGGAGACACGGCCCCGAGCCCCTCCGCCGCGTTCGGCCTCGCCGGTAGCTAAACGCCGGCGGGTTTGACCGCTTTGACCCCGCCGGCCTAACCCTGTTTAGGTTAGTGCTAATAACCCCCCCGGCTAATTAAGATAGGTTAGTATTAACTAAGCTAGGTTAGTTTAGTTAGAGGCTGACATGTGGACCCCAGCGTCAGGTTTGACCTGGGCTAACCCTGTTGACCTGATGATGTCACACAGACGTCATGCTGACGCAGTTATTCATTTTCTGGATTTAAACTTAATCAGGAAAATCCAGAAAATGATCGAAACTTCAAAAAAATATAGAAATTCAACCGTAGCTCAGATTGAAATAATTTATATATGAAAAATTATCAGAAAAATGCAATCTATCCGTCTGTTCTAGTTTCATGCATGATAACCAACTTATACCTGCTGTATAAGTGAAACACTATAATGGCATTTATAAAGAACTTACTTTGGAAATGCATTAGAATCTTTGGTTCAAATGGACTTCAACCAAATGAACTCTAGCTGCATTAGCTCAAACAGCGTCACATCTACATGCCATGTTCATGCATCATATTGTTGCATATGCTTGTGTATTGATTGTCGACACCGTTCCTTCTCGATAGGTCCTGCTACGGAGAGTGCCCGAGAGTACCTGTCTATGAAGCAGTGCCTCCCTTGTTGATCTACCAGGCAAGCAAACCCCCTTGTTCATTCCGATACACTCCTACTCTCTCGCTCCTGCTCTCATTTATTCCATTAGGACAACAACGATTCATCTGCTACTTTGTGCTGCGGTAGTTGAACCCATTCCTCTGCATGACCTGCCATTGCCACAGTAAATAGTTGAAACCCACTAGCATGTGTAGGAGCTGATTGAAGCCATTGTTGTGTTCCTACCATGCCATGCTTGCTATTGCTTAGAGTGTGTCAGGTCTGGTTCATTGGGAATGAATTGGAGTGCAGTGTTCTTTGTTCTGATGCTGAGAGTGAACGTGTGAACACGATTTGGTAAAGGTAGCGGTGAGAGGCCATGTAGGAGTACATGGTGGGTTGTCTCACTAGAACCGTCCTTAAGCACTGAGTTCTATGTATGTTGTCCAAGGACTCGATACTACCACACATTGGGTTCCGGTAACTCGGCCCGTCTCGACATATTAACCAACTTGGTCTCTGTCCAGGAGTCGCAACTAGTTTCTGGTGTTTGTAGGTAGTGTTAATAGTCTACCAAGTGGTACCCGGCCAGGTGGGCTTGGGACAGACTAAACCTGATGTACGGTGTACCAAGTGGCACCCGGTTGGTGGGCTTGGGAACCCTGCTCACATCGTTTGGGGCCGTGAGCGACACCCCGGCCGGATCTCCTTGCGGATGGAACCCGAATAGGCGATAAACCTGGACTAGAGTCTCGTGTGGTTAGTCAGGTCGTGGCCGACACCCTCGCCAGGCTTCCACTTGAAGGTTGCCGAGATACATGACGTGTACATGGCGGTAAGTGGCGAGAGCGTGTGTGAAGAAGTACACCCCTGCAGGGTTAACATGATCTATTCGAATAGCCGGGTCCGCGGTTATGGACTTCTTGGATGCTTACGTGGTACATAGACAACTTGAAGTGGATACTCTAAAATTCTCAAGACAAGTGTGAGTGCTATGGATGGCCTTCTCGTAGGGAGACGGGGATGAATCCATAGTAGTGTATTGTGTGGTGACTAGTGGACTCGTGTGCGCCATATCACCTCAAAGAAGTTCTTGTAGTCGTAGAACAGGATAGCCACTGAGTCAAAGCTGGCTTGCTGCAACTAAACCCCACATTACCTTCTTGATACAAATGCATGTACGATAGGATCTGATGTAAGTCTTGCTGAGTACCTTTGTACTCACGTTGCTTTATTTATGTTTTTGCAGCGGAGATTTCGGTCCTACTAGTAGTTCCGCTTGGACTTCGACGAGTAGCTTGTTACCTCAACTACGATCTTGTACCCTTGGGAGGGTCTTGTAGATAGTCAGGCTTCTCAGCCTTTTTCTTTTGTAGTTGTCTGTACTCAGACATGTAATGCTTCCGTTGCTTGTATGCTCTAAATGATAGGTCATGTGACCCCTGTTTGTATTTAATGCTATGTGGCTCTTCTGGGCCTTTATCTATATGAGTTTGCGTTATGTTGTGATGCCATGTTGTACAGCATATACTTGCATGTTATGCGTACGTGTAACGTGTATTGCTATGTGTGGGATCCGACAACCTAGTTGTCTATCCTTGGTAGCCTCTCTTATGGGGAAATGTAGTCTTGTGCTTCCACCGAGCCATGGTAGTCCGCTACAGCCCGGTTTACGGAGTCCTGCTATCCCAAAGACTCTGCTCGGAACACTTGACTGGCGGCATGTGATTCACTTCATTCCTGTGTCTGTCCTTCGGGAAATGTCACGCGGTGACATCCGGAGTCCTCCCTAGCCTGCTACAGCCCGGGTTCCCGGAGTCCTGTTAGCCCAGTGCTACAGCCCGGATTCACACGCTGCTGACCGACATGCTCGATGTTGATTCATGTATGCATGTCCCCTTAAGTTAGTGCCACTTTGGGTTCACGACTAGTCATGTCGGCCCGGGTTCGCTGTCATATGGATGCTAGCGACACTATCATATACGTGAGCCAAAAGGCGCAAACGGTCCGGGGCCATGGTAAGGAAACACCCGTGGGAATACCGTGCGTGAGGCCGCAAAGTGATATGAGGTGTTACAGGCTAGATCGGTGTGACTTAGAATCAGGGTCCTGACAGCTTTGGTATCAGAGCCTTACTGCCTGTAGGATTTCCAAGCCAACTTGGTCGAAGTTGAGTCTAGTAATTCTTTAGTTATATAGGGGAATTGATTGTGGAAGGGAACGTAAGGCTCTTTTTACTCCTTATACCTCATGGCCTTCTGATCCGAGTCATCCTATCTTTCCTACGGGGTTAAGGAACTAGGCTTCCGCTTCCGTCTATCAGGATCACGTGTTACTACTCCGTAGTCCCATAGGATTGGTTGATCGGAGTCATATTCCAGTTTTCGAGTACTTCTGGTGTAGTCTGTTTAGTATGATCTCAGAACCTTGAGTGATGATGTTGAGTATGTTACTACCCCATTTTAGCAGGATGTCTCATTCTAGGCATTTTATTGCCGTTATGCTGCCAGAATTGCCCTAGGAGTTTGAGAGTTACTATTTTCCTTGTCCTACATTCTATAGTCTATAGTTGATGCTGATCCGTCCTTGGTTTCATTTCTCAGGATGTCATCAGTTAAACGAAGTTCTGTTGCTCGTAGCCAGAACCACGGAGATGGTAGGGATGAGGATCCTCCTGACCAACCTTCGTTGGCAGAGTTCATGTTAGAGATGGAGAGAAACAAGCGTGAGTCTAACCGCTTGTTGGCACGTATCGAGGAGAACACCGCACATTAGTTCAAAGGATCTGTGACCATTCATGACTTCATCCGCTTGCACCCACCCACCTTTCATCATTCCATTAAGCCACTCGATGAAGATGACTGGCTCCGTAGCATCACTCATAAGCTGCGTTCCACGAACGCAGCTGAAGATGACAAGGTCACCTATGCCACATACCACCTGGAAGGTCCTGCTAGTCTTTGGTGGCAGAACTATGAGGCTATGCTTCCAGCTGGTCAGATTCCTACCTGGAGAGATTTCACTGAGGCTTTTCGCGAGCATCACATTCCTGAAGCCCTCATCGATCGCAAGAGAGAAGAGTTCTGTAGTTTCACCCAGGGTAAGATGGCTGTTGATGCTTACAGTAGAGAGTTTGAGAACCTTGCCCGCTATGCTTCAGAAGAGGTGTCCACGGACGCCAACAAGCAGGCTAGGTTCCGGAAGGGTCTCAATCCCAAGTTGCGTCGTGATCTCCACCCGCATCATTGTGACACATTCCAAGCCCTTGTGAACAAGGCCATTAATGCAGAGACGGCTCAGCTCACTTACGAGGAGTCTCGTAAGCACACCCGTGATTTGGGATCTTCCTCCGGTTCTAGTTCTCAGAAGCGCCGGATTTGGATTCCGAACTCTGCTCTTCCACCCAAATATTCACCGAGACCATCCTATGTGGTGCCTTCCCCAGCTCAGTTGTATGTTCCACCCAGGCCTACTGGTAGACCGCTTGTCAGTGCAGGTCCACGTCCAACTTCAGCGAATTGCTTCACATGCGGGAAGCCAGGACACTATGCACGTGACTGCTCTCAGACCAGTTATGCTCCACCCCAGCCCGAGAAGTCTGTTGGCTGTGTTAAGCCACCATGCAAGATGATCAGTGTCAAGTCAGCTCCCACTGAACGTGGACGCGTGCATCACGTCTCAGCTAAAGACGCTCATGATGATCCAGATGTCGTTCTTGGTACACTCCTCGTCAACTGTCATCCAGCCTCGGTTCTGTTCGATACTGGAACGTCTCATTCCTTCATCTCTGAAAGCTATGCTAAGTTGCACAACATGTCATTTTGTGATATGCCCTCTCCACTGGTCATCCAAACTCCTGGATCCAAATGGCAAATTTCTAGTGTAAGCCATGGTAACGAAATCCTTGTTGACAGACTTGTATTCCTTGCCTCACTTGTAGCCCTCAAGTCTACAGATATTAACATCATCTTGGGTATGGACTGGATGAAAGCTCATTATGCCAAAATTGATTGTTACACCAGGTCCGTTCAGCTTACACACCCATCTGGCAAGATAGTCACTGTCTCCACTAGAGTTGCAAGGCGTCAGCTCTATTCTCTTAATGCCAGCCCTCTTCCAGACCTTGAAGATATCCCGGTAGTCCGTGACTTTCCGGATGTCTTTCCAGAGGAACTGCCAGGTGTTCCACCTGACAGAGATGTAGAGTTCGTCATAGATCTTATCCCAGGAACCGCTCCAATCTCTAGGAGACCTTACAAGATGGCACCCTTAGAACTAGCCGAGCTTAAGAAACAACTTGATGAGTCCTTGCAAAAGGGTTTCATCCGTCCTAGTTCTTCTCCTTGGGCTTGCCCCGTCCTCTTTGTCAAGAAGAAGGATGGTACGGACCGGATGGTTGTAGATTATCGTCCCGTTAATTTGGTTACGATAAAGATAAAATATCCGCTTCCCAGGATCAATTATCTGTATGATCAGCTCGGTGGATCCTCAGTCTTTTCCAAGATGGATTTGAGGTTAGGATACCACCAAATCAAGATCAGAAATGGGGACATTCCCAAAACAGCCTTTGTCACTCGTTATGGCTAGTACGAGTACACTGTCATGTCCTTCGGTCTAACCAACGCTCCAGCTACCTTCTCCCGCTTGATGAACTCGATCTTCATGGAGTACTTAGATAAGTTCATCGTGGTTTACCTCGATGATATCCTTATCTACTCGAATAACGAGGAAGAGCATGCCGAACATCTTAGACTTGTGCTAGAAAAACTCAGAGAGCACCTCCTTTATGCCAAGTTCTCCAAGTGTGAATTTTGGTTGCCAGAAGTGACCTACCTAGGCCACGTAATCTCTGGTAAGGGCATTGCTGTCAACCCCGAGAGAGTTCAGGCCGTTCTTGATTGGACTCCACCTGAAACCGTTAAACAAGTTAGGAGTTTCCTTGGTCTAGCCAGCTATTGTCGCCGCTTTGTTGAAAACTTCTCCAAAGTAGCTAAACCCCTCACGGAACTTTTCAAGAAAGATAAAAAGTTTGAGTGGTCCCCATAGTGTGAGTACAGTTTTCAGGAACTGAAAAGACGCCTGACTTCTGCTCCCATACTTGTGCCACCGGATTTCACAAAAGACTTTGTTATCTACTGCGACGCCTCACGACAGGGACTAGGTTGCATTCTTATGCAGGATCGTCATGTGATTGCCTATGCATCTCGACAGTTGCATCCACATGAGGAGAATTATCCTACACATGATCTAGAGCTTGCAGCCGTAGTCTATGCACTTAAGACATGGCGACATTACCTTCTTGGTAAACGTTGCGAGATCTACACCGATCACCAGAGTCTCAAGTATATCTTCACCCAACCAGATTTGAACCTTAGGCAAAGATGTTGGTTGGAGTTGATCTCGGATTATGATCTAGGGATTACTTACACTCCAGGCAAAGCTAATGTCATGGCTGATGCGCTAAGCCGTAAATCCTATTGCAACAACCTCATGTTGCAGCAGGGCCAACCACTTCTCCATGAGGAATTTTGTAAGCTTAACCTTCACATTGCTCCTCACGGATTCCTTTCTACCTTGGTGGTGAAACCTGATCTTGAGGATCGGATTATCGCAGCTCAAAAGCATGATACGGGAATCTCCCGAATCAAGAAAAATATCTCCAAGGGAGTAGCTGGTTGTTTCTCTATGGATGAACGAGGTGTTGTTTACTTAGGGAACCGCTTGGTGGTTCGCAAAAGTCAGCAGATGCAGCAATTGATTCTTAAGGAGGCGCATGAATCCCCTCTCACAATTCATCCCGATAGTACTAAGATGTATCAGGACCTACGCCAGAGGTTCTGGTGGACTAGGATGAAGAGAGAAATCGCCGACTTCGTTGCCAATTGTGACGTTTGTCGTCGCGTTAAGGCAGAGCATCAGAGACCTGCTGGCATCCTTCAGCCTTTAGCTATTCCTGAATGGAAATGGGATAAAGTTGGTATGGACTTCATCACCGGCTTTCCCAAGACCAAGAGAGGGAATAATGCTATCTTCGTAGTCGTTGACCATCTTTCCAAAGTGGCTCACTTCCTTCCTGTTCGAGAGAGTATCACTGCTAGTCAGCTCGCTGACTTATATATTTCTCGAATAGTATCACTCCATGGTGTTCCACTAGAGATCAATTCAGACCGTGGTAGTCTT
Source organism: Aegilops longissima (assembly GCA_021605205.1). NCBI lineage: Eukaryota > Viridiplantae > Streptophyta > Magnoliopsida > Poales > Poaceae > Aegilops > Aegilops longissima. Next base: position 515,103,715 of record CM038679.1, read on the forward strand.
TTCACTTCTCATTTCTGGGAGAGTTTCCAAACTGCCATGGGAACCCTTCTTTCCTTCAGTACCGCTTTCCACCCTCAATCAAGTGGTCAGGTGGAACGGGTCAATCAAATTCTTGAAGACATGCTTAGAGCTTGTGTTATCTCATTCGGTATGGATTGGGAGAAATGTCTTCCTTTCGCCGAGTTTGCTTATAACAATAGCTATCAATCCAGTCTCAAGAAAGCTCCTTTTGAGATTCTCTATGGACGAAGATGTCGAACACCTTTGAACTGGTCAGAAACCGGTGAAAGACAATTCTTTGGACCGGACATGATCCAGGAGGCAGAAGAGCAAGTTCGCATCATTCGAGAGAACTTGAAAACAGCCCAGTCTCGTCAAAAGAGCCAGTATGATCGCCATCATAAGGATATGACTTATGAAGTTGGCGACAAGGCTTACCTTCGGGTTACTCCTTTAAAGGGTACCCATCATTTCGGTATCAAAGGCAAGTTGGCTCCTCGTTACATTGGTCCTTTTCGCATTCTCGCTAAACGAGGAGAGGTTGCCTACCAGTTGGAACTACCCCCACATCTTTCCAGAGTGCATGATGTCTTCCACGTCTCTCAACTCAGGCGTTGCTTCTCGGATCCTATCCGCGGAGTGGACCACGAAAAGCTTGATCTCCAAGATAACCTCACATATCGAGAGTACCCAGTTCACATTCTTGATCAAGCAGAGCGTGTCACTCGACGTCATAACATCAAGTTTCTCAAAGTTCAGTGGTCTCATCATTCCGAGAGAGAAGCTACCTGGGAGCGAGAAGATCGTCTTCGACTGGAGTACCCCGCCTTCTTTCCGTCGACCCCTGAATCTCGGGACGAGATTCTTTGAAGTGGGGGCGAGTTGTCACATCCCTAGTTTTGGTATGACCTAGACTAGCTAGTCATGTGTGCATCATGTTTAAATTCCACTAATTTTGAAATGGGGATTTGTGAAACCCTCAGAAATTATTTCTGGAAATGACCAAAATAAAAATTGCTCCAAAAAGGTCCAAGAAAATGCTCATGTTGCTCTCTGAAAATATTGGACAGAGATAAAAATCAAACCAATATTTTCAGGAGCTCACAAATATTTATTTTGGCCATTTGGAATTAATCCAGTATTTATTTGCGTTGGATAAATATTTTTATATATACAAAATATAGTCCAATATTTCCGAATTTTGGTGAGGGGCTTTGGAGTGGTCCAACTAGTCCCTACTAAAATTTACAGAATAAAATAAGTTGATTTAGTATTTTACTAAATCAGAACAAATGTCAGAAAATTAGAAAACAGAAAACAAAAACAGAAAAGCTTACCTGGCGCTTACCTACAGCCGCCTGGCGCCTCTGGCCAGCCTGTTGTCTTCCTCCTCTTGCCAGTAGGCAGAGGGGAAGCGGTGCCCGACGCCGTGCGCGCCGGCACGCAGCTGCCTGCGTGGCGTCCTCCTCGACGCCTTGGAACGCCCAGACTATGCCACACGCCCCCGGACCCTCTCACTCTCTCTCGTTCCCCTCTTCCTCGCTCTCTCTCTCTCACGGCCGAGCGCCACCGTCGCCGCCGTTCGTCGTTACTGTAGCCATCGCCTCCCCCTCGCCTCTCCGACACGCGCAGGAGCTCTGCCTCATCGATCTGAAGATCTCTGCCGAGCCACGCAAGCCGGAGCGCCCTGGAACATCGTCAACATCGTCATCTTCGACCCACGGCCACCGAGATCGCCGGTGACCTTACGTCGTCACCAGCCCCTCCCCGAGCTCTCCGACCGCCTCGTCTGAACCGCCGTGAGCTTCTACGCCGTTCCCCTCTCTCCGTTTCTCCGTTCCCGTGCAGTAGCCCCCTTCCCCCGCCATGGCCGTAGCTCCTCGCCGCCGTCCATGTCGCCGCCATCGCTTCGCCACATGGCCCGCAATCGAGCACGCCACCGTGCTCCGGTGCCACGAGGGTGCCGCAGAGCCTCGGGTGGCCTCCCGTGCCCCACAGCCGCCCTTTCGAAGCCGTGCTCCGCCGCCGCGCGCGCTCTGCTCCCGCGAGCTCCGCACCCCACGGTCTCCGCGTGTCCCATTGGATGCTTGCGAGCTCGGGCTCTCGCAGATGGTCTCCGCAGTCCTTTGGTCGCGGAGACACAGCCCGAACCCCTCCGCTGCTCGCCTTGCCGGCGGCTAAACACCGGCGGGTTTGACCGCTTTGACCCCGCCGGCCTAACCCTGTTTAGGTTAGTGCTAATAACCCCCCTGGCTAATTAAGATAGGTTAGTATTAACTAAGCTAGGTTAGTTTAATTAGAGGCTGACATGTGGACCCCAGCGTCAGGTTTGACCTGGGCTAACGCTGTTGACCTGATGATGTCACACAGACGTCATGCTGACGCAGTTATTCATTTTCTGGATTTAAAATTAATCAGGAAAATCCAGAAAATGATCCAAACTTCAAATAAACATAGAAATTCAACCGTAGCTCAGATTGAAATAATTTATATATGAAAAATTATCAAAAAATGCAATCTATCCATCTGTTCTAGTTTCATGCATGATAACCAACTTATACTTATTGTATAAGTGAAACACTATAATGGCATTTATAAAGAACTTACTTTGGAAATGCATTTGAATCTTTGGTTCAAATGGACTTCAACCAAATGAACTCTAGCTGCATTAGCTCAAGCAGCATCACATCTACGTGCCATGTTCATGCATCATATTGTTGCATATGCTTGTGTATTGATTGCCGACACCGTCCTTCTCGATAGGTCCTGCTACGGAGAGTGCCCGAGAGTACCTGTCTGTGAAGCAGTGCCTCCCTTGTTGATCTACCAGGCAAGCAAACCCCCTTGTTCATTCCGATACACTCCTACTCTCTCGCTCCTGCTCTCATTTATTGCATTAGGACAACAACGATTCATCTGCTACTTTGTGCTGCGGTAGTTGAACCCATTCCTCTGCATGACCTGTCATTACCACAGTAAATAGTCGAAACCCACTAGCATGTGTAGGAGTTTATTGAAGCCATTGTTGTGTTCCTACCATGCCATGCTTGCTATTGCTTAGAGTGTGTCAGGTCTGGTTCATTGGGAATGAATTGGAGTGCAGTGTTCTTTGTTCTGATGCTGAGAGTGAACGTGTGAACACGATTTGGTAAAGGTAGCGGTGAGAGGCCATATAGGAGTACATGGTGGGTTGTCTCACTGGAACCGTCCTTAAGCACTGAGTTCTATGTATGTTGTCCAAGGACTCGATACTACCACACATTGGGTTCCGAACTTCGCCCGTCTCGACTTATTAACCAACTTGGTCTCTGCCCAGAGTCGCAACTAGTTTTCGTGTTTGTAGGTAGTGTTAGTAGTCTACCAAGTGGCACCCGCCAAGTGGGCTTGGGACAGACTAGGCACGCAGTGTACGGTGTACCAAGTGGCACCGGTTGGTGGGCTTGGGAACCCTGCTCACATCGTTTGGGGCCGTGGCGACACCTAGCCGGATCTCCTTGCGGATGGAACCCGAATAGGCGATAAACCTGACTAGAGTCTCGTGTGGTTAGTCGGTCATGGCCGACACCTCGCCAAAGCTTCCGCTTGAAGGTTGCCGAGATACATGACGTGTACATGGCGGTAAGTGGCGAGAGCGTGTGTGAAGAAGTACACCCCGCAGGTTAACATGATCTATTCAATAGCCGGGTCCCATGGTTATGGACTTCTTGGATGCTTATGTGGTACATAGACAACTTGAAGTGGATACTCTAAAATGCTCAAGACAAGTGTGAGTGCTATGGATGGCCTTCTCGTAGGGAGACGGAGATGAATCCATAGTAGTGTATTGTGTGGTGACTAGTGGACTCGTGTGCTCCATATCACCTCAAAGAAGTTCTTGTAGTCGTAGAACAGGATAGTCACTGAGTCAAAGCTGGCTTGCTGCAACTAAACCCCACATTACCTTCTTGATACAAATGCATGTATGATAGGATCTGATGTAAGTCTTGCTGAGTACCTTTGTACTCACGTTGCTTTATTTATGTTTTTGCAGCGGAGATTTCGGTCTTACTAGTAGTTCCGCTTGACTTGATTTAGTAGCTTGTTACCTCAGCTACGATCTTGTACCATTGGGAGGGTCTTGTAGATAGTCAGGCTTCTCAGCCTTTTTCTTTTGTAGTTGTCTGTACTCAGACATGTAATGCTTCCGTTGCTTGTATGCTCTGAATGATGGGTCATGTGACCCCTATTTGTATTTAATGCCATGTGGGTCTTCTGGGCCTTTATCTATATGAGTTTGCGTTATGTTGTGATGCCATGTTGTACAGCACATACTTGCATGTTATGCATACGTGTAACGTGTATTGCTATGTGTGGGATCCGACAACCTAGTTGTCTATCCTTGGTAGCCTCTCTTATGGGGAAATGTAGTCTAGTGCTTCCATCGAGCCATGGTAGTCCGCTATAGCCCGGTTTACCGGAGTCCTGCTAGCCCAGCACTACTGCTCCGGAACACTTGACTAGCCGGCATGTGATTCACTTGTTCTCGTGGTTCGTCCTTCGGGAAATGTCACGCGGTGACATCCGGAGTCCTCCCTAGCCTGCTACAGCCCGGGTTCCTGGAGTCCTGTTAGCCCAGTGCTACAACCCGGATTCGCACGCTGCTGACCGACATGCTCGATGTTGATTCATGTATGCCTGTCCCCTTAAGTTAGTGTCACTTTGGGTTCACGACTAGTCATGTTGGCCCGGTTTCTCTGTCATATGGATGCTAGCGACACTATCATATACGTGAGCCAAAAGGCGCAAACGGTCCCGGGCCATGGTAAGGCAACACCCGTGGGAATACCGTGCGTGAGGCCGCAAAGTGATATGAGGTGTTACAGGCTAGATCGGTGTGACTTAGAATTGGGGTCCCGACACTCGCGAGGGGCCAAGCCTCGCGGGGCGGACGACAGGAAGCTTCCTTAGGCACGGCCTCGTCAGGCTGGTTCGCGAGGAGGCGAAGAGATCAAGGCGGGGTACCTCACGAGGTGCCCATGACGCAAGCCATGACGACCAAGGGCACCAAGGGCGCCAGCCGCAAAGTGTCCTCCTTTCCTCTTTGGTGCAAAGGGGCAAGCGCAGCGAGAGTATCAAGCAAAGGCATCCGCTTCGGTTCAACAAGACCAAGACCATCGCAACGGCAGGAAGGAGGTCATCGTGGAGCCCAAGCAAGGCCACCACCAGAGCCTTTGACAGCGAGGACCAACTTTAATCAGGATAAGTGTACTAGATGTTCCCTTCAAAATGGCCAATTGTTGGCACCCTTCCCGCTCAATATTTGGGAAGAGGCCCAGGGCCCTTGCCTATAAATAGGACTAGCCACCCACAAGGTAGGGGAGAGGATCCAAGGAAAAACAGAGAGAGAGAGAGAGAGAGCGACTGAACTCCCCCTAGCAGTTCATCGCACCGGCCAAGAACAGACCTTCGCGAGGCTGTTCTTCCTTGTATTGTTCTTCATCAGCCCCTGAGGCAATCCACCACACCACACACTGGAGTAGGGTGTTACACCACAATGGTGGCCCGAACCAGTATAAATCCTGTGTCTCTTGTGTTGTTCCTTTCATAGTTTAGATCCTAGCGAGGCGACGAGGTGCAGGTAAGTAGAGGGCGAAATCTCCGCGCGCACCCCAGAGTTCGAACCTAGAGGGTCTGCCCGAACCCGAAATCCGACAGCGTGGCCTCCGCTAGCGGGTGGCAGCCCGGCGGAACGACGGCCGACGGGCTCCGCCGGCCGCAGCCTGTCGTCGTTGGCGATGCCGACGAGGCTCCGGACGGTGGCCCTTCATTCGTCGAGCTTCTCTGCGGCGGGAGGAAAATCGAGGAGAAGCTGCACGCGCGAGGGCTTCCGCTGGCGTGGGTGGCGGCGAAAGCTGGGTGGACCGCGATGCGCCTCGACTTATAACCACGTTAGAAGGAGCTACTGTGCGACTCCGCAGCCGTTTGCCACCTCCAGCAGCACCTCAGCGCGCGTGCTAGCCCTCTCCTTCATGTGACGGACGCACGGGACTCTTCCCAGGGCGGCGCGCAGGGTCACCAGCAGGGTGACGCTGCTCATCGCGCACAGCCTGAGAGGAGCGTGCCTTGGGCGCCGGTGTTGGCGCTTTGGAGATCGCCGAGCCGCCGCCTGGCTGGATGGCGGCACCCCTGGAGGGCCCCGCGCCGCCTGCAGGGAGCCCGACTCCGCCTCCGGAGCCCGCGACTGGTGGCTCACCGCCCGGCACGCGAACGACGCCGCTCGCCGGGTCCGGACCATCAGGGCAATGTGGATGTTCGCGGGCGCGCCACGGGTCCTCTCTCGCGATCCGGCTGCTGCCGTCCGCCGCTGTACCAACCCGGTTCCAGATTTAACCGATCGCCGTGGTCGCCTTCTTCTTAGGAGCCATGGCGATGAAGAACAGCTAAGTCGACTGTTGGACCAGGTTCTCACAATAGCGCTCCCATACCTGGCGCGCCAAAGATGTCGGTGGAAACGACACCTATGGGATCACTGGAATCACTTCTACGGTTGCGGGGCGCGGGGATCGTGAGAAGAGCGGGACGGACAGGTGACACAAGGGGGATTTACCCAGGTTCGGGCCGTGAGGATGCGTAAAACCCTAGTCCTGCGTTGATGGATGTATTTAGTGTTCTTGAGCTCATGAAATAGCTCTAGGTGTTGCGAGGTTCCAAAGAGCCGAATCCTTTTCCTGGTCGCCTCGGGCCTCCTTTTATAGGAAAAGGGGTCGCCACAGTGGCAAGCAGGAGGTGGAAAGGGTACAGTGCTGCAAGGTTATCCCTCGTATCACAGGACAAGACGCATTTAATGCGAGGCTTAGGTGTCCCTTCGCTTTATTGGGGACGGGGGCGAGGCCCGTCCCGGCCGTCACCGCTCCTTCTTGCTTCGACACGTGCCCTGGCCAGCGACGCATGCGGTGCCATGTAGGCAGGCAGGCAGCTGAGGTGGCGTGGTGGTGGAGCCTCCACGAAGGATTGCATGACGCCATGCAGGTGCCTGCCCAGCTGGTTGGGTCGGCAGCTGCATGCGAACGGCGGTGAAGGCTTATCTGGTGCGGGCCTGACAGTGGCCCAGCTGGTGTGCGTTGGTGGGGGCCTTGTCGGGTGGCCCGGTAAGGGTCTTGCTATGGCACGCTGGCTTCCTCGACAAGGGTCTTGCCGGGTGGCCCCGCAAGGGTCTTGCCGTGGTGCGCTGGTCTCCTCGGCAAGGGCCTTGCCGGGGGTCTTGTGGGTTTCTTCGGTGAGGATGGTTGTCCTCTTATCCTCATTTGACCTTGAGCATTCTATGTCTTCACAAACATCTGCATGCCACCATGGAGGTGCCTCCTGAGCCCTGTCCCAACACATTTGTCCGAGCGCCAGGGCTCATGGGTGGCTCGCTCGGCTGGTGTGGGCGGGATGCCCCGGCAAGGGTCTTGCCGGGGCCGCTGGGGCTGCCCTGGCAAGGGTCCCCGCCGGGAAAACCTGCTTCGTCCATCTGATCTTTGTGGCCTTGGTCCTTGTCGTTGCTTCATTTTCCTTGTGGCCTTGGCTTCTCTCAGATCCCCCTTCCTGCTGTGTCTATGCGTGGTCGTGGCGGGAGGCTCTGGCTGCCCATGCACAAGTAAAGGGGTCAAAAGCAGAGCCCCTACTTTTGTACACCGACAAAGGCTTTCATTGCTGAACGGGAGGACAAGCTTATAGGAGATAATAGGCCTGTTAACAACGACAACAAGCGTAAGATTGAGCCAAAGAAGGATGGGCAACAAGTGCAAAAGGCTCGTACCTGGCAGTAGACTCAGGTGGAATACAAGCCAAATTGGCAGCAGAATGTTAACAAGACCACCACTCAAGTCAAGAATGTTGTGACCAACCCAATGCATGAGGAGCGTCAACGCAATAATTCTTGCTTCAGTTGTGGGCAGAACGGCCATTATGCCAGACAGTGCCCCAAGAAGAACAAGGCGAATGCCCTAATCAGGCCACAAGTCAACTTTATGGAGTCATGCCCGACCCAGCAAAACTTCATTGGGCACGTGCATCATATCTCCGCCGATGAAGCCCAAGAGAAGCCAGAAGTTGTCATTGGTATGTTTTCTGTTAATGACATACCTGCCGTAATTTTATTTGACTCTGGGGCTTCCCATTCTTTTATTTCTCGGAGTTTTGCTGCCCAAAACGAATTTCCTTGTATGCTTTTGGGCAAAAATATGCTGGTACAAACCCCGGGATCCATAATCAAGAGCAATCTAGTCTGCCGTGATCTGGAAATCAATAACAACGGAGTCTACTACCCAACCTCTCTGATAATCATTGAGTCTGAAAAGTGGGATATTATATTGGGTATGAATTGGTTGACCCAATATCAAGTTTGCATAAACTGTGCAACACGAGAAGTCACTCTGACCAGTCTGAATGGGCAGACTACCAAATTCTATGCTCGCAAGAATATACCCAAGCAAGACTTGGTTTGCACCGCTGCGGCTGAGTTAGAATTAATCCCTGTGGTCAGCAAGTACCCTGATGTATTTCCAGAAGAACTGCCAGGCATGCCACCAGATTGGGAACTGGAATTTGCAATAGATCTTGTGCCCGGAACTACACCATTATACAAGAAGTACTACCAGATGCCCTCATCAGAATTAGTGGAGCTAAAGAAACAGCTTGATGAACTGCTCGAGAAAGGATATATTCGTCCCAGCTCTTCACCATGGGGATCACCTGCTATTTTCGTGGACAAAAAGGATGGCAGTCTCCGTATGTGCGTAGATTACCGCCAGCTGAATGAGGTCACCATCAAGAATAAATATCCACTGCCAAGGATTGATGATCAGTTTGATCAGCTCAGTGGGGCTAAAGTATTCTCTAAGATCGATGTCGGTGTTCTGGGAACGGGGGTCCCCAGACTTGCCTGCCTGCGGCCTGCGGCGTAGCTCAAAGGGGGGCCCATCACGGCCCATCTTCATCAACACGAGCTCAAGACCCTCGCGAGGGGCGAAGCCTCGCAGGGCGGACGACAGGGAGCTTCCTCAAGCACGGCCTCATCAGGCTGGCTCGCGAGGTGGCGGAGAGATCAAGGCGGGGTATCTCACGAGGTGCCCATGACGCAAGCCATGACGACCAAGGGCACCAGGCGGGCGCCAGCCAGCAGTTGTCCTCCTTTCCTCTTTGGTGCAAAGGGAGCAAGCGCAGGCGAGGACATCAAGCAAAGGCATCCATTTCGGTGCAACAAGACCAAGACCAGTCCAACGGCCGGAAGGAAGTCATTGTGGAGCCCAAGCCGGCGTCACCACCAGAGCCTTTGACAGGCGAGGACCAACTTTAGTCAGGATAAGTGTACCATATGTTCCCCTTCAAAATGGCCAATTGTTGGCGCCCTTCCCGCTCAATATTTGGGAAGAGGCCCAGGGCCTCTGCCTATATAAGTAGAGCCAGCCACTATAGTAAGGGAGAGAGATCTGGAATCGGCAGAGAGATAGAGAGAAGCGACTGAACTCCCCCTAGCAGTTCATCGCACCAGCCAAGAACAGACCCTCGCGAGGCTGTTCCTCTTTGTATTGTTCCTCACCATCAGCCCAAGAGGCAATCCACCACACCACAAACTAGAGTAGGGTATTACACCACAATGGTGGCCCCAACTAGTATAAACCCTGTGTCTCTTGTGCTGTTATTTTTGTAGTTTAGATCCTAGCGAGGCGGCGGGGTGCAGGTAGGTAGAAGGCGAGATTCCGCGCGCACCCCAGTGTTCGAACCTCAAGGGTCTGCCGGAACCCGAAATCCGACACCTGGCACGCCGGTAGGGGTGCACCGTAATTCGTCTTCCGCCACCCTGTTCTCCGTCGACCACAGCATCCATGTCTGACGCTCGTCGGGCCCGTGCCGAGCGCCGAGCCACTCTCGCTTCCCGCGTCGCCCAGACGGCTCCCGTCGGCGGGCGCCCTCGTCGTTCCCCATCGCTTGCCGTCAAACGCCACCACCGGCCCGGCGGGGAACGAGCAGCTACCATCCTCCCAGCATCCCTCTGTGAGGCAAGACGGCCGCACTGCTACCCCCTCACTCGCCCCGGCTGGTTCTTCGTCTCGCGCGTTCCGTGCGCCCATGGAGGCTCGAGCTGCGCTCATCGCGCAAACGAGCTCCTGCGCTACCGCCCGCCGACGACGCGTCACGAAGAGTGGCTCGTCGCGCCGCCGAGCTCGTCCAGCGCCGCAGGGGATCCCCAGCGCCGCCTGTCCCGCTGCACCGAACCCGCCCCCGCTGGCGACGAAGCTCCGGGCGCCTCGGCCGCCTCCCCCTCAAGAAGCGCGCCGCCCCAAAGCGCGTGGTCCTGGCGGAACCCGCTCCGTCCGTGCCAGCCGCTGCAAGAGCAGAGCTGTCAGAGGTCCTCGCCCACAAGAAGCTGCCCGAGTGCTCCCGCCCAGCTCGTCGCGACCACGCTCCTGCTCCCAAGACGCGTCAAGACCCTGCGCTGCTCCCAGCTGCAGCGCATGGGGACCCGCAAGACCAAGCTCTTCGTCATCCAAGGCCTCCCGTGGCCATAGCAGGCTGCCGTGCCTTCACCCCCAAGCCGCGCAGCGTCGCGTGGCCCGGCGAGTTCAAGCCGGACCTGCCTCCTCGCTACGACGGTACGGCCGACCCCGCAGAGTTCCTCCAGCTCTACGAGCTAGGCATCGAAGCTGCCAACGGAGACGAGAAGGTCATGGCGAACTGGTTTCCCATGGCGCTCAAAGATGGGGCCCGCACCTGGCTCCTGAACCTGGCCCCAGGCACGATCTCCTCCTGGGACGAGATGTGTACCCGCTTCATCGCCAACTTCCAAGGTACTCGCGACCGGCCACCCGCCGTGAGCGACATGCGCCATATCAAGCAGCAACCAGGAGAGACCCTGCAAAAGTACATCCAGCGCTTCAACAACGCATGCCTCAAGATTCCCAAGGTGACCGAGGAGGTCATCATCTCCGCCTTCTCCGACGGTGTGCGCGACGTCAAGATGAAGGAGGAGCTGGCGATGCATGAAGATCTATGCACTTCCTTGGAGTTGTTCAACTTGGCGACCAAGTGCGCCAGGGCCGAGGAAGGGCGTCTCTCCCTCCTCGACCTGCCAGCCGCAGACCCAGAAGAGAAGAAACCCAAGGCCAAGGACGTGAAGCGCAAGGGGGCTGCCGTGCTCGCGGTAGAACCGGACACCAAGCGGGGCAGAGATCGGCCCGAGTCCTCCAAGGGCAGCCGGTACTGTGTGTACCACGACCTCCACACCCACAATACCAGCGAATGTCAAGAACTCCGAGCCGTGCGAGAAGGGAGGATCGGTCGACGTCCCGACCGCAGCGACTGGGGCTACGGCCGAGGAGGAGGAAGGAATGCAGGACGCTGGGAAGACCGCGGCCCACGCCAAGGGTGGCGTGACCAGCCTCGCGAGGATCGCTGGCAAGACCCGCCTCACGAGGGAGGCTGGAGGGATCAGCCTCGTGAGGATCGCCCGCAAGGCAACGCAGGCCTCCCTCCTCTGCCACCGCAGCCAAGGAGAAATGAAGACCATCATCGACGAGGGGCTGGGGGCTTCCGAGAGCCGCGATCGCTGCAGATCCCTGGCGGAGCTCAAGCCCCACCTCTCAACGATCTTCAAGCAGTTCGCCGTGAAGTGAATGCAGTCCTCCCCAAGCTCGAAGCCACACGCCCCTTAGGTGGTCGGGCGGCACCATCACTTTCAGCCAGCGGATCAGCTCAAGTGTGCGGCCACGGCCGAGTCCTCCCGATGCTTTGTTCCCCAATCATCGGCAACATGCTAGTCACCAGACCTCATCAATGGCGGGCAGGGCTCAACGCCCTGTCCATGGAAACGCTCAACAATCTCCAAGTGCCTTACAATCAGCTCCAGCCGACCAAGCCTTTCTGCGGGTCACCGACGGCTCCACGGTCCCGATCGGGCAGGTTCGCCTCCCTGTCACCTTCAACGCACGCGACAACTACTGCACCGAGCTCATCGACTTCGACGTCGCCCACATTCGCCTGCCATACAAGGCCATCCTCGGGTACCCATCGCTGGCCAAGTTCATGGCCGTAACCCACCACGGGACAACGCCTCAAGATGCCAGGAAGTGGCGGAGTCATCACGGTGCCCTGCGAAGAGAAAGACGCAGTGCTCCACAGAGCGAGCCTTCAGCCGCATCTTTGGAGGACCCGGATCGGAAGCAGGAGGCCCCGAGACCGCCTCCCAAGAAGAAGAAGACATCGTCTGCCCGGCCCTCAGAGGCAGGCCCCTCGTGGTCCGCGCTGCTCAGGGGAACCTCCTTCTATCGCATAGGAAAGCGCCCGGCGCCTCCTCAGGCAGGTCTCGGGGCTCCCCCCTGGAGGGCCACCGACCTTGCTAGGGTCACGAGGGAGGCGCTTGGGCACCACTTGGAGGCGTGTTTCAAAGCACGTTTCCCTCAAGAGGGAGCAAGGCAAGGAGGGCCAAACCCTCGGGAGTTCGTCGCCAAGATCGCTCAGAGCTGCAAGAGTCAAGAGTCATGAGTGGTAGCCGCCGCCACTCGCTGTGGCTCCCCATCCAGGAGAGGATGGTGGGCTGCGCATCTGCATCGACATACCAGGGCTCAACCGAGCCGCCTCTCAGGAGTGCCTCTGGCCCTCTCGCGTGGGGCGCTGCGAAGGTCCACCCCACAGCTACGTTCGCATGCCTTACGGCTTGCCAAACAAGGCTGCCACGTACCAGCGCCTCATGAGGAGCATCCTAGAAGCTCAAGAGGCCAGGAGTTCCGCAGCCCTGGTGGAGATGGAGATGGTCCACGAGGAGCCACCAGCGCCTCCGGAGCCTCCCGAGGCCCCTGGGCCCGGGGGCTCGTGAGGATCGGCCCCCGCAGCCCACCGAGTCTACTGCACCAACAACCTCTCGTCTTCAACGCTACCAGGTGACATCGTTCAAGTTTCATTTCGGTGGAGCGCCCTGTGGCTGCATTATTCCCGGGCCGTGGGTCCGCCCTGCGGCGTGTATCCTTTTATTTCCTGTTCTTAGCTTACCTTGTTGGGGGCGCCCCTCGGGCTGCATCATCCCCAAGTCGCTCGGGTCCGACCAAGCGATGTTCGTCTCCTTTGCGCTTATCTAAATGGACTTGCTCCTTCGTGATTAACATGCTTGACCTAGTTGTCCGCTCGACTGACATCAACTGATGGAGCTGCTCCCTAATGGCACGGCTCTTGCGCGTGGGTCCGTCCCCGCAACACCGACAAACCTGAATGGCTGAGCTCTGGCCGCGGCAGCCCCGCATAGCGCTACCTCGTCAAGCCATCAGTGCCTCGTCACCCTTCCGGGGCAACCAATGGCTGACTGACGGTCGTAACGGTGAACTTTCGTTCTTTCTGTGATGAGCCCACAGGATCTCTTTAAGGAGCAGCGTCAGGCGAGGCCCCCACGGTGTCTCCTTCACTCTCACCCGCGCGAACCGCTTGCACGTTAAAGGGGGGGTGCCTGAGCATCGCGACTTAGGGCTCCTACTGGCTCTCCAGCCCTCACCCTCTGGCCTTCCCCACGACATCGCGACCTGGCATACCAGCGACGACTGAGACTCGCTCGAGGGCCGGGACCCGAGGACTTAGAGTAGAAAGGGGAGCAAAGGCGAGAGGGGAGGGACACGTGAGGACCTCGCCAAGCGACCCCTCGCCTGCCGATGCAAGGACCCGGCAACGCACCAGGAAGCGACTCCTGATTCTCAAGATAAGTCACCCTCCGGAAGCATTAACTAACATGGCACCGTGCCCTCACCAAAGCAATCCCGAGTTAGCAATGTCGCTCTCCTTTCTCACCGAACGATGCTGCTTGGGCGCTAAGGGGGACCTCCTGAGCATCGCGACTCAGGGGCTCTTACCGGACCCCGGGCCACTCACCTCCTGGCCTTGACCACGGCATCGCGACTTGGCATACCAGCGACGGCTGAAGCTTGCCTTGGGACTGGGACCTGTCGGCGCAGAGCATCAAGCCCTCGCGAGGTTCGAAAGGGAGAACTGAGCTAAGGCGGGATGAGAAACTCACGATGATTCACAACAAGGATCATATTAACAAACAGGGCCACATGCACCTTACAAGCCCCCATGGGGCGCACTTTTGATTCCTCGCAGGGAGTAGATCCTAAAGAACGCTAACTACACGCGCTCCTGCAAAAGACGCCATCATCAACAGCGGGCCGTCGGGCACCGGCGCCAACCCCATCCAGATCAGGGGCGGCGATGGCCTGCCGAGCCCGCCCTGCTTCGAGAGCGGCGCAGGCTCGGGGGCTCGTAGCTGTCTTCGCTTGTCTCCGGGGTCGCAAAGAGCTCGCCGGAGTCGCTGGATCCTCCGATGCCTCCACCGCCTGAGGAGCTGCCGAGAGCGGCCGGGGCTGTGCCTCGCCATCGCGGGGCCTCGAACACCTCTCCCGGGGCAGCACTCCAGCCGGCGCCCTTCCGCATCGAAGACCTTGAAGAGCATGACCGAAGCGTCGTCGTACTCTAGGTGGATCGCGAGATTGCCCCTTGTCCTGCAGACCCGGGCGATCTCACCCCAGCCTCGAGTCATGAAGACCTCGCCCGGGGCAACGACCTCAACCTCTTCCCCGGTTGCGAGGGTGCCACAGCCGGCGTGCTGCAGCTAGAGCTCCAGGGTCCTCCTCAGGAATCGCTGGAGGCGAAGAAGGAGGAAGGCGAATCCAAGACCGAGGAGGCATGGCGGCATGGAGTACGAACTCTGGGAGGAACCCTCGGCGTGGACTCCGGGAGGAACGACGAGCACCTTCGCGGACACGCCGGGCGCCGACGGGCGGCGTCGCCCGTGGCGCTCGACATCAACCCCTTGAGCCTTCGATCTGGCGTACAAGGAGGCGGGAACCCGGTGGTGGCTGCTCACACGAGGCCTCGGCACCACTGGCGGGCACCCTCGTCCCGATGGCAAGGGTTAGCTGTTTTTTGGCGGAGCGGTCAGACCCTCTCGAGGAGCCTTTCCCTTCTCTACGCGCGGAGAACCGCGGATCGGAGCCATTGTAGCAAGACGGAGCAAGAAACGGGAAGAAGAAGAAGCAAGCGGAAGCGGACCAGAGGAGCGCTCATCGTTCTGTACTTAAAGCCAGAGGAGGCCAACCGCCGACCTCCATGATCGCAGGTAATCATGACCCGCTTTGCATGCAGGGACTTGTCAATTCGTGCAGTTGCCGAGGCGTCGTGGGGAAGTGGAGGCACCCACGTCCAATCAACCGCCACGCGGCACCCAAGGTCGCAGGCTGTTTGGGCCCGCGACGCTTCGCACTTGCCCCTTCGCCTCTCTGCTCGCCAAGTCCGGGCGCGCCTTGGGCCCGGGGGCTACTGTCATCGTTCTGGGAACGGGGGTCCCCAGACTTGCCTGCCTGCGGCCTGCAGCGTGGCTCAAAGGGGGGCCCATCACGGCCCATCTTCATCAACACGAGCTCAAGACCCTCGCGAGGGGCCAAGCCTCGCGAGGCGGACGACAGGGAGCTTCCTCAGGCGCGGCCTCATCAGGCTGGCTCGCGAGGTGGCGGAGAGATCAAGGCGGGGTACCTCACGAGGTGCCCATGACGCAAGCCATGACGACCAAGGGCACCAGGCGGGCGCCAGCCCGCGCAGTGTCCTCCTTTCCTCTTTGGTGCAAAGGGAGCAAGCGCAGGCGAGGGAATCAAGAAAAGGCGTCCATTTCGGTGCAACAAGACCAAGACAAGTCCAACGGCCGGAAGGAAGTCATTGTTTAGCCCAAGCCGGCGTCACCACCAGAGCCTTTGACAGCCGAGGACCAACTTTAGTCAGCATAAGTGTACCATATGTTCCCCTTCAAAATGGCCAATTGTTGGCGCCCTTCCCGCTCAATATTTGGGAAGAGGCCCAGGGCCTCTACCTATATAAGTAGAGCCAGCCACCGTAGTAAGGGAGAGAGATCTGGAATCGGCGGAGAGATAGAGAGAAGCGACTGAACTCCCCTAGCAGTTCAGCGCACCAGCCAAGAACAGACCCTCGCGAGGTTGTTCCTCTTTGTATTGTTCATCACCATCAGTCCAAGAGGCAATCCACCACACCACAAACTAGAGTAGGGTATTACACCACAATGGTGGCCCGAACTAGTATAAACCCTGTGTCTCTTGTGCTGTTCTTTTCGTAGTTTAGATCATAGCGAGGCGGCGGGGTGCAGGTAGGTAGAAGGCGAGATTCCGCGCGCACCCCAGTGTTCGAACCTCAAGGGTCTGCCGGAACCCGAAATCCGACAATCGATTTACAGACCGGATATCATCAGCTCAAGATTAAAAAGGAGGATACTCCTAAGACCGCATTCACTACTCGGTATGGTCTTTATAAATATACCATGATGTCCTTTGGTCTCACCAATGCTCCTGCTTTCTTCGTGCATATGATGAACAAAGTATTCATGGACTTCCTCCACAAGTTCGTGGTAGTCTTCATCGATGACATACTCATTTACTCCAAGGGTGAAGAATTGCATAAGGATCACCTCCGAGCAGTGCTGCAACGACTCCGCGACCATCAGCTATACGCCAAATTTAGTAAATGCGAATTTTGGGTCAAGCAAGTTGGGTTTCTCGGACATGTACTATCCGCCGAAGTTATAGCCGTGGACCCGAGAAAAGTAAAGGATGTGCTCGATTGGGTGCCGCCCATGACCGTGACGCAGATCCGGAGTTTTCTCGGATTAGCTGGATATTACCGTCGTTTCATTGAAGGGTTTTCCAAGATTGCTAAACCCATGATGGAGCTGCTCAAAAAGGATAAGAAGTTTGAATGGACGGAGGATTGTGAGAAAAGTTTTAATGATCTGAAGATACGTCTGACGACCACACCTGTATTGACTCTTCCAGACATTTATCGCACTTTTGATGTGTACTGTGACGCCTCCAGGCAAGGCATTGGTTGCATACTTATGCAAGACAGCAAGGTAGTAGCATATGCATCGCGACAGCTACGACCCCACGAGGGAAATTATCCTACTCATGATTTGGAATTGGCTGCGGTGGTTCATGCGCTAAAAATTTGGAGACACTACCTCATTGGAAAAAGGTGCCAAATTTTTACCGACCACAAAAGTCTCAAATACATCTTTACTCAGCCAGATTTACACCTTCGTCAACGAAGATGGCTAGAGTTGGTCAAGGATTATAATCTTGGAATAAATTACCACCCGGGTAAGGCCAATGTGGTGGCCGATGCACTCAGTCGAAAGCCCGTTAGCTTAAATGTCACATTGAAATCCTTGCCTCCAAGAGGAGATCGCTCAGCTCAAACTGGTCATAGTGGATGCTGGCCTCGCAAATATTTTGGAAGTTACCCCCACACTTGAGGAAGAGATCCGCAAGGGCCAGCCAGCTGACACCAATCTGCAAAGATATGCCAAAGGCCAGATGGCAGAGCAGACCCCAGATTTTTCCAAGGACAAATTCGGTACCCTCCAATTCCGTGGACGGATTTGTGTACCCAATCAACCGGACTTAAAGAAGAAAATCCTGTCAGAAGCACACGAATCCTCATATTCCATTCACCCGAGAGGTATGTAAATGTATGAGGATCTTAGACAAATATTCTGGTGGGAGGGAATGTAGAAAGACATTGCCTATTTTGTGGCCTGTTGCGACATATGTAACAAGGTGAAGGCAGAGCATCAGAAGCCAGCCGGACTCCTCCAACCGCTGCCAGTTTCCCAATGGAAATGGGATGACGTTTGTATGGATTTCATTACAGGATTGCCTAAGACTCAGCGAGGCAATGATGCAATCTGGGTCATAGTGGACACCCTAACCAAGGTCGCTCACTTCATTACGATCAAGCACCAGATCTGAGGCGATCAACTTGCACAACTGTATGTATCCGTAATAGTCGATCTGCATGGAGTACCCAGTATCACTTCCGACCGAGGTTCCTTTTACCTCCACTTTTGGTCACGCCCATCAAGCCTTGGGGACAGCATGAAATATAGTATCGCTTATCATCCTCGACGGATGGACAAACAGAACGAGTAAATCAAATACTCGAAGATATGTTGCGAGCCTGTGCTTTAGACCAAGGACCTAAATGGGAAGACTGCTTGCCATATGCCGAGTTTTCCTATAACAACAGTTTCCAGACCAATCTAAAAATGTCACCGTATGAAGCTCTGTATGGCCGTAAGTGCCGCACTCCTTTAAATTGGTCTCAAACTGGAGATAGCCGTATCTTCAGAACAGAACTCATGATGGAAGCTGAGAAACAAGTTAAAGAAATCAGAGACAGATTACAATTGGCCAAATCTCGACAGAAAAGTTATTATGATGCAAAGCACCGACAAATCAGTTTTGAACCCGGAGAACACGTATACCTCTGAGTCACTCCTATGAAAGGAGTTAAGAGATTTCAGACTCGTGGAAAGTTGGCCCCCAGATTTATTGGTCCATTCCCGGTTATGTCTCGAGTGGGTACTATTGCATATCAATTGGAACTACCCACTGAGTTGGCAGACGTGCACAACGTGTTTCATGTTTCACAATTGAGACGATGCATATCCCCGCCTGAAAAAAGGACTGCTATGGCTGAGGTAGAGTTGGCAAATGATTTAACTTATGAAGAGAGACCATTCAGAATTTTGGATCAGATGGAAAGGGTCACTCACAGTAAAGTAAGGAAATTTTACAAAGTTCAGTTGGAGCATCACACAGAATCAGAATCAACTTGGGAGCGGGAAGAATTTCTACAGTCACATTATCCAGAGTGGTTTTCCCAAGCAACCGAATCTTGAGGACGAGATTCATTCTAAGTGGGGGAGGTTTGTGACAGCCTGGTTTTTGCCCTCTCTCATTTGCTTGATTTTCTTTTGAAGTCCTTTTGAAATTTGGGTTTTTGAATCTTTTCATATAGACTTAAACACTTGGGTACCCTTGGCTTTCACCCAAGTTCTTCATTTCCCTCCCTAAACATCATTCCCCTTCTGATCCACCTCAAAATAATCTTTGGAATATTTTTCTTAAATGAAAAATATTCATTTCCTTCCAAAAACCTTAGCTAGCTCTTTATGCTCCAAAGCAACCCCAATTTTTATGGCCCAGAAAAATCTGAGAAAATTTACAAATATTCTTTGAACCCTAGGGCACCTTCCTGAACAAAATTATTTCATCACTTTTTGGAATATTTTTCTACAGAAAATATTTTCTGTTCTGGACAGAAATGGTGGTTTCTACAGCAACTACCATTTTACTTTCTCCATTGTGCCTGGGTTTTCTTGTGCATTTTCACCTTAGTAACTCTTGGCTAACCTCCAAAGCAAAACCTCTAACTCCCAGCCATTTGACCTCAGTAACCTCTCAAAGGTACTGACCAGAAACTTACCTGGCATGTAAAAACTTCTCTACTGCACCTGGATCCAAGCCAAACCGTGGTAACCTCTAAATCTACCACGAACAACATGCCAGACATGAAGTTTAGTCTTAGCTCGGCATGACGTCATCGTCCACGCGGTGACCGCGTTCGTCCAGGGGTGCTGGCATGCGTGTCGATGCGCTCTGAGTGCCGTTGAGCGCTCTGTTTCGCGCGTGCTCGCTTCCCCGACTGCCGTAGCGCGCCAGACCTCGCCACCATCATTGTCTCAACGTCATTTACTCCTCCCTGGTGCTCGCCGACGCGGGAGATCACCACAGCGAGCACGGGCACGGTCCAGCCAACCCAACAGTGCGGTGTGCACTGTGCTCGTCGCCTTCCCCTTGTTCCGGTGCTCGTCCCCTTTCGCCAACAGTTGTCGCGTGAGTTGCTTCGCCTTCTCCCCCTCTCACTGACGCTGCTCGTCGCCGGGAACGTGGGCAGGTGTCCATCGGCGGAGCCCGAACCCCCTCTCTGCTCACCTATAAATGGAGCCGCCCCCAGCCTCCTCGAGCACCATCCAGCACTCCCACACACCCCACAAGCGAGTAGGAAGCCGTAGCCCGGCCGGGCAGGCCGCAAGCCGCCGTCCTCGAGCTCGAGCTCACCGGCGATCCCCTCTGGTCGCCGTGGTAGCTCCAGCCCCTCCCAGGCCAGGGCGATCCTTCCAGGGCCTCCACCTCTCTCTGGTGAAGCCATCCCGTCCCTCTGGAGCCCCTGGAGTAGCCTCTGCTCGCCGTCTTCCTCATCTCCGGCGACCACCGTGTTCTGCCTCCGCTTGCGAGGTTGATTCCGACGCGGTCCAACCACCCCTAGCTACGCTACGAGTACGGGTAGGTGCGCCTCCGTCCCCTCTTGCCATGCCTCCCTCTCGTTTTGGCCAAGCAGCCCTCATCGCCGGCAAGAGCTCCGGCGAAGCCGCGGCTCCCTATGTTTCTTTCTCCCCTCATCCTCACCTGACTAGCGGGGCCCGCTACTCAGCCACTCTGTACGCGTGCGAAGCGGTACGAGTCGTGGCGCCCCTGGGCTTTACGCCTTCAACGTGACCCCCCAGTCTATTTATGTTTATTCAAATTCATTTGAATTTACAGAACACTTCAAGCAGCCATAACTCCTCAACCATAAGTCCAAATGAATTGATTCTTTTTGCATCTCGTTCTTTGCAAAGAAATCTAGCAGCTCACCAAAGATGAGATTTTTCCGAGCTGTTTAGAATTTCTGGTGATTTTCAGAAGTGTTCTTGATATTTTATTTTTGTGTTTAAAATTATTTTCTGAGGGTGAGGCTTGTCTTGAGGATCACCAGAAGGCTTGTGAACCTCATCTGCACTAAGGCAAGCCACAGCAACATTTCCATGGTGCCATTTCAATATTTATGATTTTCTTACTTGAATGAAATGATTAATCCATGCATTTAAATAACTATTATGTGATTTATATTCTGTAGAGTGTTTATTAGTTATTATGCTTGATTTGCAGAATGTTGAAACTAGCTTAGTTGGTAAATCATGGCTAAGATCTATTTGTGGTGATGATAACACTTAAGTTATTTTCTTACATAAATAAGATGGTAAAGTTTTGCTAGAAAATATTCGGTTAAGTACTTGTTTAGTCATTTTATTTGACTTACAGAATGTTTGGACCTAACTATGTTGGTAAAGAAATTAGGAATTGTTTGTGGTATAATCTTTGCTATGCATGTGAGAAATTTCTCGGAGTTACGTTCTTGCATGAGAAAATAATAAAACTTACTCCAAAATATTTTGATTAAAATGTGAGTTATCCTGACCAGCAAAGTAATATGAGTTGTTGAGGTTTATGCTTAGTCTGCATATGGTTGACATCAGTCAGTTTCGTTAATATGTGATGCATGTGTAGTTTTGCATTTCATGGCATGCTATGACACCGGTCATTTTCATTTTAAGTTGAACCTGAATATAACACAACTTGAATATATCATTGACTGGGTCATGGTGCCGCTGAATCGAGTTTTTCCCAGTGCAACCACATTTGCCTTTGTGGGAAGGCCTTGATTCGGTCCATTGACATTGCCTACGGTCGGTGCCTCCAACTAGGGAAGGTTATGGCATTCTTACCTGGCGAAGCAGGCATAACCTTGTGTGCCCGTTGTTGAGATTATGGTACCGGTCCCAGTGGATCGTTTTGGCCACGACGATTGGTCGTTGTGTCTTTGAGACACCTTTGGGCCACCCAGGACTAGCCCATTGGGGGATTGGGTCGGAGTGGCCGGGAGAGTGTCATGGCAATGGAAGGGTTTCGTCGGAATGTCGTTGGTCCACCCGAATGGAAGTGCGAGGCCATGGGTTCCATGGTGTGGGTACAGTGTGCTACCTCTGTAGAGTGTATAATCTATCGATAGCCGAGTCCATGGTCACGGACACCTCATAGTATGTCCCACCATGAGTCAACGTTAAATAAAATCTGCATACTAAGTTATGAACTTGGCATTGTTGAGGATGGCAGAAGGGCCATCGAGATGTTCGGGACCAGATATTGCTCGTGGTTGTGACCGCCGTAAGGATCACGAGTTACTCTTGTCAAGACCATGATGGTGGTTTGTTTGTGATCCCAGAATGATCACGGTTGGTAAGTTCGTCCCGAGGGACGTTCGAGCATGATCACAGCATGTTGGACATATAGTGTTGCATTATTATTAATTGGTTAATTATCATGATATTGTTTGCCATTATGATTATGCCTGTTGTGAGCTTGCAAGCACATTCAATGTACTGACCTGGCGTGTCATGCAAGATTTCAGGAGAGTCTCGTTGGAAAGGAGCGCTGCTCGAGTCTAGATTGTGTCCACATCGGTGTCCCTGTGCTATGGAGTTTCCGCTACCACGTTGTTCCGCTGCCGCGTAGTTGTTGTGATCAAGACCCCTTTATGTTCACTAAATAATGTATATATTGTTCAGCCGAACCGGGCGTGCTGCTTTGCCTCGACATCTATTGTAATATAAACTCTGATCCGCTAGCATCAATAAAGCGGTTGTTTTCTGTACCAAGATGTTGTGTGTTGCCAGAAGACATGGTCTCTGGGATGGCAATGCATGGTAAACCGGTTGCTCTGAGCCGGGGTGCCACATGACACTTCACCATCTTTGGGCCTAAGGGAATGCATTGTGGAATAGTTATTATATGATGGGTGGCTAGAGTGACAGAAGCTTAAACCCTAGTTTATGCGCTATTCTGTAAGGTGCTGATTTGGATCCATATGTTCAATGCTATGGTTAGATTTTATCTTAATTCTTCTTTCATAGTTGCGGATGCTTGCAAGATGGGTTAATCTTAATTGGGAGGTTTGTCCAAGTAATAACATCACCCAAGCATTGGTCCACCCACATACCATATTATCAAAGTAGCGAACGCGAATCAAACCAACATGATGAAAGTGACTAAATGAAATTCCCATGTGCCTTCAAGAACGCTTTGCTTATTATAAGGGATTGTTATTGCTTGTCCTTTGTTACAAAAAGTATTGGGCTACCTTGCTGCACTTTTATTATTGTTGCTATTATTTTCTCATTACAAATTATCTTGATGTCAAACTATCTGTTACCGACAATTTTAGTGCTTGCAGAAAATACCTTGCTAAAAACCGCTTGTCATTTCCTTTTGCTCCTCGTTGGCTTAGACACTCTTACCTATCGAAAGGACTATGATTGGTCCCTTATACTTGCGGGTCATCAGTCTCTCTGAAACAACCCTGCAACAAAATACAAGAAATCTCTTGTGTCCCCAACACACCCAATACAATGGAAAATTGTATAGGTTCACTGTTCGGCGAAGAGATGGTGATACAAGTGTAGTCTGGATAATAGATATAAGTTTTTGTAATATGAAAATATAAAAACACCAAGGTAGCAAGTAAAAAAAGTGAGCACAAACGGTATTACAATGCTTGAAAATAAGGCCCAGAGTTCATACTTTCACTAGTGCAATCTCTTAACAATGCTAACATAATTGAATCATAAAACAATCCCTCAATGTGCGACGAAGAATCAGTCCAAAGTACTTATCTAGCATAGATCACAAGATGAAATTGTATGTAGGGTATGAAACCACCTCAAAGTTATACTTTCCAATCCATTTATTGAGCCATCCCTATAAGTGTCAGAACATCCCTAGAGTTTGTACTAATATAATACCATATGATACGCATCAACCAACTCTAATGTCACCAAGATACTCCAATGACACCACAAGTATCCGTGATTCAATTATATGATACGCATCAAACAACTTCAGATTCATAATATTCAATCCAACACAAAGAACTTCAAAGAGTGCCCCAAGATTTCTACCGGAGAAAGTAGGATGAAACATGCATCAACCCCTATGCATAGATTACCCCAATGTCACCCCGGGAATCCACGAGTTGAGTGCCAAAACATATATCAAGTGAATCAATAGAACACCCCCATTGTCACCACGGGTATCTGTCGGCGTTCTGGGAACGGGGGTCCCCAGACTTGCCTGCTTGCGGCCCACGGCGTGGCTATGCAAGCAGGTCCGTATGGCCCATCTTCATCAACAAGGCATTCAAGACCCTCGCGAGGGGCCAAGCCTCGCGAGGCGGATGACGCAAACCTCCTCAGGAGCGGCCTCACCAGGCAAGCTCGCGAGGGGCGGAGAGATCAAGGCAGGGCAAACCTCGCGAGGTTCTCGTCACGTGAGCCATGACGATCGAGACCAGGCGGGCGCCAGCGCGCGCAGCGTCCTTGTTTCCTCTTTGGTGCTAAGGGGGAAAGCACAGGCGCGGAGTACCGAGGCATCAAGCAAAGGTTCCTATATCGGTGCAACAAGACCAAAACCAGAAGGACGGAAAGACGGAGGTCACCATGGATCCCAAGACGGCGTCACCACCAGAGCCTTTTGCAGGCGAAGACTACTTTTGTCAGGATAAGCTGTACTAGCTGTCCCCTTTCGAATTGGCCGTTGTTGGCTCCCTTCCCGCTCAATATTTGGGAAGAGGACCAGGGCCTATATAAGTAGAACTAGCCACCACAGTAGAGGGCAATCTGAACTCATTCAGAGGCATCTCACCCAATCCTTAGCCACAAACCGAGCACAAGAACACCTCAACCTTAGAAGGCTGTTCTTCCCCTTGTATTGTTCATCATCGGCCCAAGAGGTAGACGCACCACCACCACACTTGAGTAGGGTATTACACCACAACGGTGGCCCGAACCAATATAAATCTCATGTCCCTTGTGTTGTGAGTTCGTCGAGTTCGTTCTTGAGATCTTAGCTAGTTAGGACGTGGACCGGTAGGGAGGAAATCTTTGCGCGCACCCCAGTGTTCGAACCTTGAGGGTTTTGCCAGAACCCGTGATCCAACATTTGGCGCACCAGGTAGGGGTGCACCGAAGCTTACTTCCGTCGCCCCGCGCCCCGTTGCTCCGCCGTCTCCATGGCGGACGCTCGCCGCGCTCGTGCTGAGTGCCGGGCCGTCCTGGCCGCCCGCGTCGCTCAGACGGCTCCTGTCGGCAGGCCACCTCGTTGTTCCCCGCCACCTGCCGCCAACGCCTCCACTGGCCCGGCGGGGAACGAGCAGAAAGCATCCTCCTTGCACCCCTCGGTGCGGCGGGACGGCCGCACCACCACTCCATCGCTGACCCCGGCCGGTTCTTCGTCCCATGCATGTCGTGCTCCCATGGACGCGCGAGCCGTGCTCCTCATGGCGCACGAGCTCCTATGCTACCGCCCAGTCGACGACCTCTACGAGGACTGGCTCGACCGCATCGCCGAGCTCGTCCGCACCGCAGGAGACTCCCCTACGCTGTCCCTCTCTCTGCCTCGCCCTCCGCCAGCCACGGGCGACATGGCTCACGGAGCACCTCCAGCACCTCTGCATCAAGACGGCGCCCTGGCGCTAAGGCGCGTGGCTCCACAATGCGGCCCACCGCGTCTTGCGCCCGCGCGTGAAGAAAGTGTTGGGGAACGTAGTAATTTCAAAAATATTCCTACGATCACGCAAGACCATGGTGATGGCATAGCAACGAGAGGGGAGAGTGTCCGTCCACGTACCCTCGTAGACCGAAAGCGGAAGCATTATAACAACGCGGTTGATGTAGTCGACGTCTTCACGATCCGACCGATCCAAGCACCGAACGACGGCACCTCCGAAGTTACGCACACGTTCAGCTTGATGACGATCCCGGACTCGATCCAGCAAAGTGTCGGGATGAGTTCGTCAAGACGACGGCGTGGTGACGATGTTGATGCTCCACCGACGCGGGGCTTCGCCTAAGCTCGCGACGATATGACTTCTCGGCGCAGGGCTTCGCCTAAGCTCGCGACGATATGACGAAGTGGAATATGGTGGAAGGGGCACCGACACGGCTAAGGAAAGATCCGTAGATCAACTTGTGTGTCATGGGGTGCCCCTGCCCGTATATAAAGGAGACAAGGGAAGGTGGCCGCCCAAGGGGAGGCGCAGGAGGAGTCCTACTCCCACGGGAGTAGGACTCCCCCTCCTAGTTGGATTAGGATTGGAGGAGGGGAAGAGGGAAGGCGCCCCCTCTCCTTGTCCTATTCGACCAGAGGGGAGGGGGGCGCAGCCCACCTGGCCGGCCCTTCCTCTTCTCCCTTGTGGCCCATGAAGGCCCATATACCCCCGGGGTTCAGTAACCCCGGTGTTCCATAACATCCTGTTTTCTCGGAACCCTTCCGAAGTCCAAACATAGGCTTCCAATATATCAATCTTTATGTCTCGACCATTTGAGACTCCTCGTCATGTCCGTGATCACATCCGGGACTCGAACAAACTTCGTGCATCAATACTTATAAACTCATAATGAACTGTCATCGAAGCGTTAAGCGTGCGGACCCTACGGGTTCGAGAACTATGTAGACATGACCTAGAACCATTCTCGGTCAATAACCAATAGCGGAACCTGGATGCCCATATTGGTTCCTACATATTCTCGAAGATCTTTATCGGTCAAACCGCATAACGACATACGTTGTTCCCTTTGTCATCGGTATGTTACTTACCCGAGATTCGATCGTCGGTATCCAATACCTAGTTCAATCTCGTTATCGTAAGTCTCTTTACTCGTTCCGTAATACATCATCTCACAACTAACTCATTAGTTGTAATGCTTGCAAGGCTTAGGTGATGTGTATTACCGAGAAGGCCTAGAGATACCTCTCCGACGATCGGAGTGACAAAACCTAATCTTGAAATCGCCAACCCAACAAGTACCTTTGGAGACACTGTAGTACTCCTTTATAATCACCCGATTCGTTGTGACGTTTGGTAGTACCAAAGTGTTCCTCCGTAAGCGGAGTTGCATAATCTCATAGTTACAGGAACATGTATGGGTCATGAAGAAAGCATTAACATACTAAGCGATCAAGTGCTAGGCTAACGGAATGGGTCATGTCAATCAGATCATTCTCCTAATGATGTGATCCCGTTAATCAAATGACAACTCATGTCTATGGTTAGGAAACATAACCATCTTTGATTAACGAGCTAGTCAAGTAGAGGCATACTAGTGACACTCTGTTTGTCTATGTATTCACACATGTATTATGTTTCCGGTTAATACAATTCTAGCATGAATAATAAACATTTATCATGATATAAGGAAATAAATAATAACTTTATTATTGCCTCTAGGGCATATTTCCTTGATCTCCCACTTGCACTAGAGTCAATAATCTAGTTCACATCGCCATGTGATTTAACATCAATAGTTCACATCTATATGTGGTTAACACCCATAGTTCACATCGACATGTGACCAACACCCAAAGGGTTTACTAGAGTCAGTAATCTAGTTCACATCGCTATGTGATTAACACCCAAAGAGTACTAAGGTGTGATCATGTTTTGCTTGTGAGACAATTTTAGTCAACGGGACTGTCACATTCAGAGCCGTAAGTATTTTGCAAATTTCTATGTCTACAATGCTCGCTTGCGGAGCTACTCTAGCTAATTGCTCCCACTTTCAATATGTATCCAGATTGAGACTCGAGTCATCTAGATTAGTGTTTAAAACTTGCATCGGCGTAACCCTTTACTTACCTAACCTTTTTTCACTTCCATAATCGAGAAACATATCCTTATTCCACTAAGGATAATTTTGACCGCTGTCCATTGATCTACTCCTAGATCACTACTGCACTCCCTTGCCAAGCTTAGTGGTAGGGTATGTAATAGATCTGGTACACAGCATGACATACTTTATAGAACCTATGGCTGATGCATAGGGAATGACTTTCATTCTCTTTCTATCTTCTGCCGTGGTTGGGTTTTGAGTCTTACTCAATCTCACACCTTGTAACACAGGCAAGAACTCTTTCTTTGACTGTTCCATTTTGAACTACTTCAAAATCTTGTCAAGGTATGTATTCATTGAAAAACATATCAAGCGTCTTGCTCAATATGTAAGCAGCTTCACCGAGGTCTTTCTTTGAAAAAACTCCTTTCAAACACTCCTTTATGCTTTGCAGAATAATTCTACATTATTTCCGATCAACAATATGTCATTCACATATACTTATCGAAAGGCTGTAGTGCTCCCACTCACTTTCTTGTAAATACAGCCTTTCCAAAAGTCTATAAAATCATATGCTTTGATCAATACATCAAAGCGTATATTCCAACTCGAGATGCTTGCACCAGTCCATTGATGGATCGCTGGAGCTTGCACATTTTGTTAGCACCTTTAGGATTGACAAAATCTTCGGTTGCATCATATACAACTCTTCTTCATTAAGGAATGCAGTTTTGACATCCATTTGCCAGATTTCATAAAATGTGGCAATTGCTAACATGATTCGGACAGACTTTTAAGCATCGATACAAGTGAGAAAATCTCATTGTATTCAACATCTTGAACTTTGTCTAAAACCTTTTCGACAAGTCTAGCTTTGTAGATAGTAACACTACTATCAGCATCTGTCTTCCTCTTGAAGATCCATTTATTTAACATGGCTTGCTGATCATCGAGCAAGTCAATCAAAGTCCATACTTTGTTCTCATACATGGATCATATCTCAGATTTTATGGCCTCAAGCCATTTCGCGAATCTGGGCTCATCATCGCTTCCTCATAGTTCGTAGGTTCATCATGGTCTAGTAACATGACTTCCGAACATGATTACCGTACCACTCTCAGTGCGGATCTTACTCTGGAAGACCTCACGAGGTTTGGTAGCAACTTGATCTGAAGTTTCATGATCATCATCATTAACTTCCTCACTAATTGGTGTAGGAATCACCGAACTGATTTCTGTGATGAACTACTTTCCAATAAGGGAGAAGGTACAATTACCTCATCAAGTTCTACTTTCCTCCCACTCACTTCTTTCGAGAGAAACTTCTTCTCTAGAAAGGATCCATCTTAGCAACAAAAACTTTCCTTCGGATCTGTGATAGAAGGTGTACCCAATAGTTACCTTTGGGTATTCTATGAAGACGCACTTCTCCGATTTGGGTTCGAGCTTATCGGTGAAAACTTTTTCACATAAGCATCACAACTCCAAACTTTAAGAAAGCGACGACTTAGGTTTCTTGCTAAACCATAGTTCATACGGTGTCATCTCAGCGGATTTAGATGGTGCCCTATTAAACGTGAATGCAGCTGTCTCTAATGCATAACCCCAAAATGATAGTGGTAAACCGATAAGAGACATCATAGATCGCACCATATCCAATAAAGTGTGGTTACGACTTTCGGACACACCATTATGCTATGGTGTTCCATATGGCGTGAGTTGCGAAACTATTTCACATTGTTTCAAATGAAGACCAAACTCGTAACTCAAATACTCATCTCCACGATCAGATCGCAGAAACTTTATTTTCTTGCTATGATGATTTTCCACTTCACTCTGAATTTCTTTGAACTTTTCAATTATTTCAGACTTATGTTTCATCAAGTAGATATACCCATATCTGCTCAAATCATCTTGTGAAGGTTAGAAAATAACGATACTTGCCACGAGCATCAACACTCATTGGATCGCATACATCGGTATGTATTATTTCCAATAAGTCACTAGCTTGTTCCATTGTTAGGAGAACGAGTTTTAGTCATCTTGCCCAAAGCGGCACGGTTCGCAAGCATCAAATGATTCATAATCAAGTGATTCCAAAATCCATCTTTATGGAGTTTCTTCATGCGCTTTACACCAATATGACCTAAGCGGCGAGTGCCACAAATAAGTTGCACTATCATTATTAACTTTGCATCTTTTGGTTTCAATATTATGAATATGTGTATCACTATGATCGAGATCAATGAACCATTTTCATTGGGTGTGTAACCATATAAGGTTTTATTCATGTAAGCAGAACAACAATTTATTCTCTTACTTAAATGAATAACCGTATTGCAATAAACATGATCAAATCATATTTATGCTCAACACCAAATAACACTTATTTAGGTTCCACACTAATCCCGAAAGTATAGGAGTGTGCGATGATGATCATATCAATCTTGGAACTACTTCCAACACTCATCGTCACTTCCCTTCAACTAGTCTCTGTTTATACGTAACTCCTGTTTGAGTTACTAATCTTAGCAACCGAACAGTATCAAATACTCGGGGCTACTATAAACACTAGTAAGGCACACATCAATAACCTGTATATCAAATATAACCTTGTTCACTTTGCCATCCTTCTTATCCACCAAATATTCAGGGTAGTTCCGCTTCCGGTGACCAGTTCCATTGCAGCAAAATTACTCGGTCTCGGGCTTAGGTCTAGACTTGGGCTTCTTCACTCAAGCAGCAACTTGCTTGCCGTTCCTTTGAAGTTCCTCTTCTTCCCTTTGCCATTTTCTTGAGACTAGTGGTCTTGTCAACCATCAACACTTGATGTTTTCTTGATTTCTACCTTCGCCGATTTTAGCATCGCGAAGAGCTCGAGAATCTTTTCGTCATCCCTTGCATACTATAGTTCATCACGAAGTTCTACTAACTTAGTGATGGTGACTAGAAAATTCTGTCAATCACTATCTTATCTCGGAAGATTAACTCCCACTTGATTCAAGCGATTGAAGTACTCGGACAATCTGAGCACATGCTCACTAGTTGAGCGATTCTCCTCCATCTTTTAGCTATAGAACTTGTTGGAGACTTCATATCTCTCAACTCGGGTATTTGCTTGAAATATTAACTTCAATTCTGGAACATCTCATATGGTCCATGACGTTCAAAACGTCTTTGAAGTCCCGATTCTAAGCCGTTAAGCATGGTGCACTAAACTATCAAGTAGTCATCATATTGAGCTAGCCAAGCGTTCATAACGTGCGCATCCGCTCCTGCAATAGGTCTGTCACCTAGCGGTGCATTAAGGACATAATTCTTACGTGCAGCAATGAGGATAAACCTCGGATCACGGATCAAATCCGCATCATTGCTACTAACATCTTTCAACACAATTTCTCTAGGAACATATCAAAACAAACATATAAAAGCATAGGGAAGCAACAACGCGAGCTATTGATCTACAACATAATTTGCAAAATACTACCAGGACTAAGTTCATGATAAATTAAAGTTCAATTAATCATATTACTTAAGAACTCCCACTTAGATAGACATCTCTCTAGTCATCTAAGTGATTACGTGATCCAAATCAACTAAACCATGTCCGATCATCACGTGAGATGGAGTAGTTTCAATGGTGAACATCACTATGTTGATCATATCTACTATATGATTCACGCTCGACCTTTCGGTCTCCGTGTTCCGAGGCCATATCTGTTATATGCTAGGCTCGTCAAGTTTAACCTGAGTATTCCGCGTGTGCAACTGTTTTGCACCCGTTGTAGATGGACGTAGAACTTATCACACCCGATCATCACGTGGTGTCTGGGTACTACGAACTTTGGCAACGGTGCATACTCAGGGAGAACACTTCTTGATAATTTTTAGTGAGAGATCATCTTATAATGCTACCGTCAATCAAAGCAAGATAAGATGCATAAAGGATAAACATCACATGCAATCAATATAAGTGATATGATATGGTCATCATCATCTTGTGCTTGTGATCTCCATCGCCGAAGCACCGTCATGATCACCATCGTCACCGGAGCGACACCTTGATCTCCATCGTAGCATCGTTGTCGTCTCGCCAACTATTGCTTCTCGACTATCGCTACTCCTTAGTGATAAAGTAAAGCAATTACATGGCGTTGCATTTCATACAATAAGCGACAACCATATGGCTCTGCCGATTGCCGATAACTCGGTTACAAAACATGATCATCTCATACAATAAAATATAGCATCACGTCTTGACCATATCACATCACAACATGCCTGCAAAAACAAGTTAGGCGTCCTCTACTTTGTTGTTGCAAGTTTTACGTGGCTGCTACGGGCTGAGCAAGAACCGTTCTTACCTACGCATCAAAACCACAGCGATAGTTTGTCAAATAGACTCCGTTTTAACCTTCTCAAGGACCGGGCGTAGTCATACTCGGTTCAACTAAAGTGAGAGAGAGAGACACCGCCGGTCACCTTTAAGCAACGAGTGCTCGGGCGGTGAAACCAGTCTCGCGTAAGCGTCTGCTGTAATGTCGGTCCGGGCGCTTCATCTCACAATACCGCTGAACCAAAGTATGACATGCTGGTAGGCGGTATGACTTATATCGCCCACAACTCACTTGTGTTCTACTCGTGCACATGACATCAGCGCATAAAACCAGGCTCGATACCTTTGTTGGGGAGCGTAGTAATTTCAAAAATATTCCTACGATCACGCAAGACCATGGTGATGGCATAGCAGCGAGAGGGGAGAGTGTCCGTCCACGTACCCTCGTGAGACCGAAAGCGAAGCGTTATAACAACGCGGTTGATGTAGTCGACGTCTTCACGATCCGACCGATCCAAGCACCGAGCGACGGCACCTCCGAGTTCGCACACGTTCAGCTCGATGGCGATCCCGGACTCCGATCCAGCAAAGTGTCGGGATGAGTTCCGTCAACCGCGACGGCGTGGTGGCGATGTTGATGCTCCACCGGCGCAGGCTTCGCCTAAGCTCATGACGATATGACTTCTCCGGCGCAGGGCTTCGCCTAAGCTCCGCAACGATATGACCGAAGTGGAATATGGTGGAAGGGGGCACCGCACACGGCTAAGGAAAGATCCGTAGATCAACTTGTGTGTCATGGGGTGCCCCCTGCCCCCGTATATAAAGGAGACAAGGGGAAGGTGGCCGGCCCAAGGGGGAGGCGCACCAAGGAGGAGTCCTACTCCCACCGGGAGTAGGACTCCCCCCCTCTCCTAGTTGGATTAGGATTGGAGGAGGGGGGAAGAGGGAAGGG
Organism: Aegilops longissima; assembly: GCA_021605205.1. Lineage (NCBI taxonomy): Eukaryota > Viridiplantae > Streptophyta > Magnoliopsida > Poales > Poaceae > Aegilops > Aegilops longissima. The sequence continues at coordinate 515,136,391 of CM038679.1, forward strand.
GCGCCGCCCCCCCTCTCCTTGTCCTATTCGGACCAGAGGGGGGAGGGGGGCGCGCAGCCCACCTGGCGGCCCTTCCTCTTCTCCTTGTGGCCCATGAAGGCCCATATACCCCCCGGGGGGTTCCGGTAACCCCCCGGTGTTCTGGTAACATCCTGTTTTCACTCGGAACCCTTCCGAAGTCCAAACATAGGCTTCCAATATATCAATCTTTATGTCTCGACCATTTCGAGACTCCTCGTCATGTCCGTGATCACATCCGAGACTCCGAACAAACTTCGGTGCATCAATACTTATAAACTCATAATGAACTCATCATCGAAGCGTTAAGCGTGCGGACCCTACGGGTTCGAGAACTATGTAGACATGACCTAGAACCATTCTCGGTCAATAACCAATAGCGGAACCTGGATGCCCATATTGGTTCCTACATATTCTACTGAAGATCTTTATCGGTCAAACCGCATAACGACATCGTTGTTCCTTTGTCATCGGTATGTTACTTACCCGAGATTCGATCGTCGGTATCAATACCTAGTTCAATCTCGTTACGGTAAGTCTCTTTACTCGTTCGTAATACATCATCTCACAACTAACTCATTAGTTGTAATGCTTGCAAGGCTTAGGTGATGTGTATTACCGAGAAGGCCTAGAGATACCTCTCCCACAATCGGAGTGACAAAACCTAATCTTGAAATCGCCAACCCAACAAGTACCTTTGGAGACACCTGTAGTACTCCTTTATAATCACCCGAGCTACGTTGTGACGTTTGGTAGTACCAAAGTGTTCCTCCGTAAGCGGAGTTGCATAATCTCATAGTTACGAGGAACATGTATGGGTCATGAAGAAAGCATTAACATACTAAGCGATCAAGTGCTAGGCTAACGGAATGGGTCATGTCAATCAGATCATTCTCCTAATGATGTGATCCCGTTAATCAAATGACAACTCATGTCTATGGTTAGGAAACATAACCATCTTTGATTAACGAGCTAGTCAAGTAGAGGCATACTAGTGACACTCTGTTTGTCTATGTATTCACACATGTATTATGTTTCCGGTTAATACAATTCTAGCATGAATAATAAACATTTATCATGATATAAGGAAATAAATAATAACTTTATTATTGCCTCTAGGGCATATTTCCTTCAGAAAGAAGCTGTCAGGAAGTCCCTCGACCGCAGGAGAATGCTCCGCCGCTCCTCGCTCCATCGCGCCAGGATCGTTTGTAGCGGCAAGGCCCCGCGCTGCTTGCCGTAGCGGCGCGCGGGCACCAAAGCCAAGCTCCACCTCCAAGGCGGGCCCCGGGGACCACGGCCGGCTGCCATGCCTTCACCCCTGAGCTGCGTAGCGTCGCCTGGCCGGGCAAGTTCAAGCCAGATCTGCCTCCTCGCTATGACGGCACCCCCGAACCCGCGGAGTTCCTGCACCTCTACGAGCTGAGCATCGAAGTGGCGAACGACGACGAGAAAGTCATGGCGAACTGGTTTCCCATGGCTCTCAAGTATGGCACCCGCTCCTGGCTCCTGAACCTGCCTCCAGGCTCAATCTCCTCCTGGGATGAGATGCGCAACTGTTTCGTCGCCAACTTCCAGGGCACTCGCGACCGCCGGCCGGCCGCGGGTGACCTGCGCCGCGTCAAGCAACAACCAGGAGAGACCCTCCAGAAGTACATCCAGTGCTTCAACAACGTCCGCCTCAAGATCTCCAAGGTGACGGACGAGGCCATCATCTTCGCGTTCTCTGATGGCGTCCACGATGTCAAGATGAAGGAAGAGCTCGCTATCCACGAGGAGTTGTGCACGTCTCTGGAGTTGTTCAACCTGGCGACCAAGTGCGCAAAAGATGAGGAGGGGCGCCTCTCCCTCCTCGAGCTCCCGGCTGCAGACCCGGAGGAGAAGAAAGCCAAGGCTAAGGACGTGAAGCGCAAGGGAGCAGTCGTGCTCGCGGCGGAACCGGACACCAAGCGCGACAGAGACCAACCCGAGTCATCCAAGGGCAGCCTACCATTCTGCGCCTTCCATAACCTGAATACCCACAACACCAGCGGCTGTCAAGACCTCAGAGCCATTCGAGAAGGCGCTTGTCGACGCCTGAGCGCAGCGGCGGGGCTCTGACCGAGGAGGGGCGTGGTGGTGGACGCTGGGAAGACCGTGGCCCTCGCCAGGAGTGGCGCGACCGGCCTCGTGAGGACCGCTGGCAGGATCAGACTCGCGAGGGTGCCTGGAGGGATCAGCCTCGTGAGGATCGTCCTAAGGGCAACTCCGGTCTCCCTCCGCTGCCGCCACCGCCAAGAAGGAATGACGACCACCATCAAGACGAGGGGGCTGGGGGCTTCCAGGAGCCGTGTTCTATCGCCTGCATCTTGGGTGGAGCTCAAGCCCCAGCCTCGCCGCGTATCATCAAACAGTTTGCTCGTGAAGTGAATGCAGTCCTTGCCAAGCTCGAGGCCACACGCCCGCTCAGATGGTCCCAGTGCCCCATCAAGTTCAATTCGGCAGATCAGCTCAAGTGCGCAGCTACCGCCGGCGCCCTCCCGATGCTTTGTTCACCAGTCATCAGCAACGTGCAAGTTACCAAGACTCTCATCAACGGTGGCGCAGGGCTCAACATCCTGTCCGTCGACACGTTCGACAACCTCCCAGTGCCATATGACCAGCTTCAACCTACCAAGCCTTTCTCAGGAGTGACCGACTGTTCCACCACACCGATAGGGCAGGTCCGCCTCCCTGTCACCTTCGGAGAACGCAAGAACTACGCACCGAGCTCATCGACTTTGACGTCGCGCACATCCGTCTGCCGTACAATGCCATCCTCGGGTATCCAGCCCTGGCCAAGTTCATGGTGGTGACCCATCACGGCTACAATGTCCTCAAGATGCCGGGAAGCGGCGGAATCATCACGGTCCCGTGTGAAGAAAGAGACGCGGTGTGCTCCCTCGAGCTTGCCTTTCAAGCTGCAGCAATCAACGACCCTGATAGCAAGGGCGAGCACCCTCCTGAGGCCAACTCCAAGAAGAAGAAACAGCTGCACCACGCGGGCTGTCAGGCGAGCGGTGCCTCGTCAGGATCGGCGCCCTCACCTGGGGCGCTTCCCTCCATCGCATAGGAAAGCGCGCCTAGCGCCCCTCTCGGGCAGAGTTTGGGGGCTCTCTTCTGGAGGGCCTCATACTTTGCCAACATCACGAGGGAGGCGCTCGGGCACCACTTGGAGGCGTGCTTCACGGCACGTTTCCCTCAGAAGGACACAGGGCGAGGAGCGCCCACCGCTCAGGAGTTCATCACCAAGACCACTCAGGAATTGCAAGGCGCAAGGGCCTTGCGCGGCGACCGCCGCTCACGAGGCGCAGCTCCCCATCCAGGCAAGGATGCCGGGCTGCGCGTCTGCATCGACGTCCCAGGGCTCAACAGGGCCGCATCTTAGGAGCTCTTCTGGCCTTCATGCGTGGGCCGCTGCAAGGGTCCACCGCACAGCTACGTTCGCATGCCTTTTGGCCTGCCGAGCGTGGTGACCGCCTATCAGCGCAACCTGCGGAGCGTCCTGGCGGCATAGGAGGCCAGGCACCACGCCGTCTAGACGGAGATGGAGACAGTCCTCACGGAACCACCTAGACCCTCGGAGCAACCCCTTGTCGCGTACCTTCAGCTGCCCCAACTCTCCTTCGTCAACGGAACCAGGTGACCTTTTCCAAGTTTATTTAGCTAGGAGCGCCCCCAGGGATGCATCATTCTGAGGCCGCGTGGGTCCGTCCATGTGGCATGTATCCCTTTTTCTTCATGTCTTTAGCTTACCTTGCTGGGGGCGCCCCTCAGGCTGCATCATCCCCAAGCCGCTCGGGCCTGACCCAGTGGCGTGTGTCTTCCCTGCATTTATTTGAGCCAGTATGCTTTCCATGCTTAATCTACCTATGACTATTACCTGCTTGATCGCCACCCGTCATGGGAGCCGTGCTGTCACGCCCAAGATGCGACCCTATCCTAAAGGACTCGAAGGTCCCACCAAGGATAGAAGCGCATCTTGAAGACGCTTTGCAAGGTGGATATCATTACATCAACATTACATAATAGTGGGGATACATACATACGGCATACAATGCCACACGAATACAACATCACATCATATACAAGATCAACATCCGACTACGGATGAAACATAAACAGTAACTCAAACAATATCCACCCTGCTAGCCCAGGCTGCCGACCTGGAACCTATCCCCGATCGAAGAAGCGGAAGAAGAACTCAAGCATAAGCAAGCATCGCTCTCGCGTCATGATCATCGCATAACCTGTACACCTGCAACTGGTGATGAAGTAATCTGTGAGCCACGAGGACTCAGCAATCCCATTACCATGGGTATCAAGACTAGCAAAGCTAAATGGGAAAGGAAGGGGGGAAAGTGGTGAGGTTGCAGCAGCAGCTAAGCATATATGGTGGCTAACATACATAAATGAGAGCGAGAAGAGAAACAAAGGAACGGTCGTCAACTAGTAATGATCAAGAAGTGATCCCGAACTCCTACGACGTCCGACATAACCCGAAACCGTGTTCTCCTCTCGATCAACCCCAAAAGAGACACTCACGATTTACGCTACGGTTGGTGTATTTTAGTTAAGATGAACTTCGGTTTTCTACAACCGACATTAACAAATTCCCATCGCCACATAACATGGGCACGGCTTTGAAAGTTCAAACCCTGCAGGGTGTCCTAACTTAGCCCATGATAAGCTCTCGCGATCAACGAAGGATATTCCTTCTCCCAGGAAAACCCGATCAGTCTGGAATCCGGCTACAAGACATTTTGACAGCAATAAAACAAGACCAGCAAAGCCGCCCGATCGCCGACAATCCCGATAGGAGCTGCACATATCTCGTTCTCGTGGCAACACGGATGAGACTAGCTACGAGTAAAACCAACCCTCAAGTTGCCCCAAGGTGGCCCAGTAGCTCGGTTCGAACCAGCACTTAGAGAAGCATCGGCCCGGGGCTAAATAAAGATGACCCTTGGGTTGGCCGTCCCAAGGGAAGGGTATAGGTGGTGGTGAGGCAAATGGTAAAACCAAGGTTGGGCCTTCTTTGAAAAGTCTTATTCAAAGCGAACTGTCAAGGGGGTCCCATAAATCACCCGACCGCGTTAGGGACGCAAAAATCCGGGAACATAATACCGATATGACGGAAACTAGGGCGGCAAGAGTGGAACAAAACACCAGGCATAAGGCCGAGCCTTCCACCCTTTACCAAGTATATAGATGCATTAATTAAATAAGATATATTGTGATATCCCAACAAGTAAACATGTTCCAACAAGGAACAACATCTCCATGTTCCAACAAGGAACAAAACTTCATCTTCACCTGCAACTAACAACGCTATAAGAGGGGCTGAGCAAAGCGGTAACATAGCCAATCAACGGTTTGCTAGGAAGGGTGCAACAGGTTAGAGGTTCATGTCAATTTTGGGAGGCTTGAGAAGCAAGTGATAGGTAACGCAGCATAGCGATAGAACGAAGCAACTAGCATAGCAATGATAGTAGTGAGATCCAAGGTAGCGGTCATCTTGCCTGAAATCCCGCAAGGAAGAAGAACGAGTCCATGATGAAGATGAACGGAAGTAGTCGAACGAATCCTCACAATCGCAACATTACGGAACCGAGAAGCAACACGGAAAGAAACAAACAACATGGTAAATGCACAAGCATAAACATGGCACGATGCACAATCAAGTATGATGCATGTCGGTTTAATGAGGCATGGCATGGCAATATGCAACAAACAATACTACCAATTAAGTGGAGCTCAATATGCAACGAGTTGCATATTGACGAAACACCACATTGACATATTTAGTTTGATCTCGTTTAGGTACACAACAATATTAAATGTTTTTAAACATGGCAAGGGGTGAAGCATAATTAAACTAACTACTTAGGCAAGTTTAAATGAGGCCAGAAATAAGAAACAACAAATCCGGAAAATCCCCATGAGCAATATTTTAGATTCGGTACTGTTCTGCCCTAAAACATATTTTAGAGTTGTTAAACAGGAAAATAAACTGCACCATGTTAAACTAGGCATTTTCCCACCCCATTTACATATAAAGAACATTTAATTCCGAGTTACGGTTATTTAGTTATGAAATAAATCATTTTAGCATGGCATATTAGCAAATTAATGCAAACATCAATTTAAATATTTTAAACAGGGATGGGAATGACATATTATTAATCTACACAATATTCTGAGCATTTTACATATATAAATTATTTAATTCCGATGCCCCATTTGTGAGTTATTAAATGCATGAAGACTAGGGACTTTTCTGCAAATCTGTAATCTCAGGAAAAATAGCTAAATCGCGGATCTAAAAAAAACGTACACGGGCCAAATCTGGCAGAGGTCCAACAGAAGGGGAAAAAGCAGGCGCTGGGGTGGCCTCACCATGGGCCTCGGCCAGTTCAGTGGAGGAGGCCGGGCAGGCCGAGCGGAAGGGGCGCGCCCGGGCTGGAGGGAGTTGGGCTGGCGCTTGAAATTGGAGAGGAGGCGGTCAGCGGCGAAGCGGAAGCGGGTCTCCTTCTTCATTATGAAGAACCGCGACAGCAGCAGCAGGTTCGAGGCGGCGGAGGGAGGAACGGCTGCAGCGACGCAAGCGGAGCAGGGACGACGGATCCAAGGCGGGAAAGCGCGACGGGCGGTGGCGGTTGGATCCGGCGAGGTGGTGGAGGCGCTGGCTGGCTCGGCGCATCTCGTGCGAGGAGAAGCAGAGGAGGCTCGGCGTCCATGGCGGCGCAAGGCAGCACAGGCACGACTTGTAGAAGAGCGGGCGGCAAGCGGGGCTCCGGAGGAAGGAGTCTGGCGGGGCCGAGGGCACAGGCGTCGGGGTGGCGGATCCCGGACGCTGGAGGTCGCCGAAGGTCACGACGACGCAACATGCGGGAGCTGGAGGCCATCCATGGCGGCGCTGTGAAGACAGCGAGAGAGAGAGAGCAGCGTGAGAGAGAAGACAGAACCGGGAGGGAAAAGGAGCGAGGCACGGCGGGGAACTCATCTCCGGCGAGGCTGGAGCGGCGTGGGTGCGAGGCCATACATGGCCACGGTCCAGCAGGCGGAGGAGTTGGATCGGGGCTGCTATACCCCGATCGAGCTCGCTAAGGAGAGATGGGGCTCGAGCAGAGCGAGGCTGGGAGTCTCTGGGATGAGTCCGCGAGGAGACGGGAGGAGCAGGCAGCGGAGGTTGGGCGACTCTGGGGCTTGGGCTCCTCGATCCAGATCGAGGCGAGGAGGAGCTACGCTCTGGATTGGCCGGGCACGGAAAGAAGAGTGGAGTTTGGTGGGAAAGCGAGGTGGATCGAGACCGGTGGCGGCGGAGGAGGAAAGATAGGACAAGCCCTAGATCCTAGGGTTGGACCCATATATCAACAAGTGGATTAGGTTAGGGGCTAACAGATCCCTCCGATCGTGTCGGACGATCGAGAATAAAAGGTTAGAGGAGTCCAAATAAGAAAACGGAGATATTTTGTAGATGTTTGGGGATGATCCGCACTGTGTAATGACTGCCGGTTCGGGTTCGAGGGAGGTTTGGACGCACTTGAGGGTCTTGAGCAAAGAGTAGAGAGGGTCAAACGGACAAACAAGAGGGAATCGAAAACCCCGATTTGGTCTTGAAACGGTCAACGAAAGCAAGGGGCAAGGGGGTTTTGTTGGTCTCGGAGAAAGAGAGAAAAGAGGGGTCCAATTGGTCAGAGAGAAGGTCAACAAGGACAAGCGGTCTGACAACAGGTCGACGAAGACAAAGAGAGAAGCAGCAACTACAAACGACTACGAGTTTTATGAAAACATGCAGATGCAATGCACATGATGCGATGAGACGAGATGCATAACAAGAACAAAATGCAAAACAACAGACAAAAACCCAACCACGGAGGAAATAATAAATCACATCTCCGGAAAAGGCAAGAGTCAGAGTTACGAATATGGAAAGTTGTATCCGGGGTGTTACACGTGCGCTGGCCGTCTTTCTTCAGGACCCTTCGCCTGAGTAAGTTGAGCACGGCGTCTGTGCTTGGGCCCATCCCTGCAGCGTCGATAAATCCAACGGCTGAGCTCTGTCTTGCGGGCCGGCCCCGTTCACGTCACCTCCTGGGGCCATTGGTGCTTGGCTTTCTCACGCTATAACCTCAGGAGATTCGTTTGGTGTAGGTTGTCTGACCACCTCCCAGGACCAGCACAGTGAACAAGAACCAAGACCAGGCGCAACCTGCCTTGAGGTAGGGCCTCGTGAGTCCCGCACTGGCTCACGAGTTCCCAGATACACCTCGTCTAGCCCTGCCGTGCAAGCCACGTGTCAGGACGGGGCTGTACACGCCCTAGGGGTTCTCCCCAGAGGGAGCCCCCCACCCACGCACAAGTGGAAGCACCATGCTCCGAGCTGGCCGTCGACACTACTGAGGAGCGGCTATGCCCGTGCACAAGCGGAAGCACTATGCTCCGCGCTAGTGATAAACAACTGAGGGCGGCCTCACGGCCGTACCAACCTCAGGGAGCCCCAGAGCTCAGTGTCCGGCCTCACCGCATCGCCTCCCCCTTGGGAGAGCCGCGCGAGGGGGCTGGGCACGAGGGCTGTGCTCGGGTCACGCCCAAGCGTACGCCACCCAACCAGGTCTCCTAGACCTGGTTGTCACGCGCCCCTCCCGAGCCGGGCCTCGGCGAGGGCAAAGGTATGGAGATTGTTTGCCCGTTAAGGGGGACTCCTGAGCATCGCGACTCAGGATCCTAACTGGTCACGTAGCCCCTCACTCCTTGGCCGTCCTGGTCTCCGGTCGGCCCAACAGCGGTTGAGGTATGCGCGGGGCGGGGCCCTGCCAACGTAGAACATTAACCTATCCTCGCGTATTCTCCCTATAAGTTGTTTGCACGTCAAGGGGGACTCCTGAGCATCGCGGCTCAGGAGCCTAACTGGTCATGTAGCCCCTCACTCCTTGGTACATCCTGGTCTCCGGTCGGCCCAACGGCGGTTGAGGTATGCGCCGGGCCGGGCTCTGTCGACGCAGAACACGAAGCAAATAGGAAGAAAAATCGCAAAATCTCGAAGCAAATATTACAAGACATATTGTTCTCACAATATCAAACGAAAGTTTAACGCCTCCATGAGGCTTGATGCGTGCTGCAGGAATGAAACAGGAAAGCAGCCGCAGGTCACCCCTGGACACCGCCATCACCCACAAGAGGTGCTCCTTCCTTGGTAGCATCGCCTTCACTGTTGGCCAAAGGCGCGAGAGCGAAGCCGCAGAACATCTTCAGCAGGGTCTCCACCTGGCCCTTCATGGCGGCGGCAACAGCCGCACAACGCTCCTCATCTACAGGCTCCACCAGCTCGTCAAGGTGGGCGGAGGGATCGTGAAGGTAAAGCTGGCTGAAGACCCGCATAAGCGCGGCCGAGGAAAGGACGCGTGCCTCGTCCTCTGCCATGGGGCTGATGCCGGCCATGACCTCCTCAAGCGCGTCAACCAGGTAGGGAAGAAGCTTGGCAGGGCCGTCCTCGTCGGTGGAAAGTGGCCTCTCCAAGCCCTTCTCATAGAGCGCCTTCAGCGCCACACGAGACCTCTTCTCAAGAAGCGCGAAGGCCTCGCGGTCTTTGGCCAGGACCTTCGCCTTGACGTCAAGGTCGACCTCCTTCGCCTTCACCTTCTACTCTAGCTCCTCCAGCCGGTCGCGCTCCGCGGCCTGCACCTTCGCCAACTCCCCTAGCTCGGCGTCGCGGTCCCTGACGGCATCCTCCCGGGCCCTCATCTCCTCCTCCTTCGCCTGGAGGCCACGGGTTTCTTCGGCATGCTAGTCACGCAGACTCTTCAGCTCGTTCTCTAGCACTTGCCAGCGGTTGCGAGCGGCCTTGGCGCCCTTCAAGGCCGCCTCATGATCAGCCGCAGCTTGTGCGGTGGCCCGCTTCTCCTCCTCGGAGGCCGTCGCGGCCTGGTTCAGTGTCGCTCGAACTGCCAAGTCGGAGTGAATCCAGCCAGAGGCCAGCTCTAGGCGCCCGGCTACCAGGCGCGGGTCCGCACCCAGGAGGTCTTCCCGTAGTTGGGCCATCTCTGAAAGGACACGCTCCAAGACGGTGGAGGAAGCAGAAGAATTTGGGGCCAGAGGCGCAGCAAGAGGAGGAGGCGACGTCGTTACCAGAGCCTGGGAGATCAAGGGCTCCAGAGCCTTTGGGACCTCATCAGCCAAGCCGGGCACTGACACTTCTGGAACCAGCGGGGCCACGGGGGCTCACTCCTCCCGACGATGCTCCTCTTGGCCTCGCAAGGGCGACCGGGCCGGGGAAGTGCGAATGCTGTCGCCTCCTTTCTACACAGAAGGGAGCACGGCCACTGCATCCTCCTTCCTTTTCTTCGCTGAAGACATCGACCTGATCAACCAAGGGTGAACGTCAGAAAATAGCAAGTACAAGTAGGAACAAGACGAAGCTCGAAGCACTTACTGATCCACCGCGACATAGTCCACCTTTCGCTTGGGGAGCCTGAAACCCGAAAGCTTCAGAGCCCGGGGAGAGGGCACACGGGCTCTGGAGCAGAAGACGGCGCAGCAAAGGGGCCGGAGGCGGCTCCAGGTGGTGTCAAGGCGGAGGTAGCATCTCGAGAGACCAGCGATGATCTGACCCTTGTCGGGATGAGGGGAAGCTCCCCCTCCTCCTGGCGGGCATCGATCTCGGCGTCGTCTGGCAGGGGCGTGGAGGATGTTGTCCTTGCTCAAGGGAGAAGTCTCCCCCATTTCCTTGGGGGTCGCCTCTGAGTCCACCTCCTCTTCTTCCTCCCCACGGGACTCGTCAGAAGACAGCTCCACTGGCTTCGGCGCCGCATGGCCTCCAGAGGGCGTGGGAGGCACCAGCCCGCGCGCGTCAAAGGTCGGCCTGGAGGCCACGATTGGCTCCCAGTCCTTGCGATGGAACAAAGGAACGAAGGCGCTCGGCGGGTAATCCTGGTTGTCCCCAACCAAGAGGCGCAGGACAGCAGTCAGCTTATCGTCAGGAAGGGCCTCCAGCCTCAGGCGAACCTTGTCTTCTTCATCTCCAAGCCTCCACAAAGGGCGCGCACGCGCCTGAAGTGGAGCAACGCGCAGTATCAATAATTCCCTCAGGAGCATGGCCCCCGTCACTTTGGCCGCCTTCGCGTTGCCCGGCTTCAAGTCGGTCTTCATCTGCTCCAACACCGATGACGCCCGCTCGTCGGTGAGCTCTGCATGGGACCACTCCTTGTCAGACTGGGGCGCCTCTGTCGGCAATGCCAAGCGCAGGTGGACGCACTTGGCGCCCATCATGACCCGTTTGGCCCGGAGGTTGTCGACCTTCTTCCCGGTGTTCGAGATCGAGTTGGCCTTGCCGGATGCGATGAAATTGGCGCACCCGGAGACGTGGCCCTCGCTGACGCGAAGGAAGAAGAAGTGTCGCAGAAGAGCCACAGGCGGCATCACGCCCAGATACGCCTCGCAATAGTAGGCAAATATGGACAGGAGGAGGATGGAGTTGGGATGAAGATTCAGCACCTGCAGCCCGTAGTGGTCGAGGACCTCCTAGAAGAAGTCAGAGAAGGGGGGAACCAACCCGGCGGCGATGCTGCTCGTGAAGAAGGGGAAGAAGGTGCTTCCCTCAGGCTTCGGCACATCGGAGGCAAGCCGGAGCTCTGTCTTCCCCCTCTCGTTGCTCCCCCCCCTCCATCAGCAAGTGTGAGGCGACTAGGCTCTTCTCCGTGACGTTGGGCGCATCAAGAGCTGGCTCGTACCAAGCCGGCCCCGAGGAGGACTTGACCTTGTGCGGCACCATTGGTCGCAGATGTGGAGCAAGGTTGGAGCAGATCTGGAGGTTTCGGCAGCGAGGACAAAGAAAGGGGATCTGGAGCAAGGCGAAGGGGAACAGTGAAGGCAAGCGTTGTCCGCGCCAGCCTTTTGTCAAGTCGGGCAGTTGCTGAGACATCATGGGGAAGCGGAGACGCCCACGTCCAATCAACCGCCACGCGTCGACCAAGGCCGCAGGCTTTGGGGGTCCGTGGTGCTCCGTGCTTGACCTTTGGCTTTGCCTCGAAGCCAAGCCCGAGCGCACCTTGGGCCCCGGGGCTACTGCCGGTGTTCTGGGAACGGGGGTCCCCAGACTTGCCTGCCTGCGGCCCACGGCATGGCTGTGCAAGTAGGCCTGTACGGCCCATCTTCATCAACAAGGCATTCAAGACCCTCGCGAGGGGCCAAGCCTCGCGAGGCGGACGATGCAAGACCTCCTTAGGAGCAGCCTCACCAGGAAGGCTCGCGAGGGGCGGAGTGATCAAGGCAGGGCAAACCTCGCAAGGTTCTCGTGATGTGAGCCATGACGATCGAGACCAGGCGGGCGCTAGTGCGCGCAACGTCCTTGTTACCTCTTTGGTGCTAAGGGGGCAAGCGCAGGCGCAGAGTACCGAGGCATCAAGCAAAGGTTTCTATATCGGTGCAACGAGACCAAGACCAGAAGGACGGCAAGACGGAGGTCACCATGGATCCCAAGACGGCGTCACCACCAGAGCCTTTTGCAGGCGAAGACTACTTTTGTCAGGATAAGCTGTACTAGCTGTCCCCTTTCAAATTGGCCGTTGTTGGCTCCCTTCCCACTCAATATTTGGGAAGAGGACCAGGGCCTATATAAGTAGAACTAGCCACCATAGTAGAGGGCAATCTGAACTCATTCAGAGGCATCTCACCCAATCCTTAGCCACACACCGAGCACAAGAACACCTCAACCTGAGGAGGCTGTTCTTCCCCTTGTACTGTTCATCATCGGCACAAGAGGCAATCCACCACCACCACACTGGAGTAGGGTATTACATCACAACGGTGGCCCAAACTAGTATAAATCTCGTGTCCCTTGTGTTGTGAGTTCGTCGAGTTCGTTCTTGAGATCTTAGTTAGTTAGGACGTGGATCGGTTGGGAGGAAATCTTCGCGCGCACCCCAGTGTTCGAACCTTTAGGGTTTTGCCGGAACCCGTGATCCGACAGTATCCACATGCAAGACATACATCAAGTGTTCTCAAATCCAACAAAGTATTCAATCCGATAATAGTGAAACCTCAAAGGTAAAACTCAATTCATCACTACAAGATACAGAGGGGAAAACACCATACGATCCAACTATATTAACAAAGCTCGCGATACATCAAGATCGTGCCAAATAAATAACACGAGAGAGAGAGATCGAACACATAGCTACTGGTACAAACCCTCAGCCCTGAGGGTGAACTACTCCCTCCTCATCATGGAGACCATCGGGATGATGAAGATGGCTTCTGGTGATTATTTCCCCCTCCGACAGGGTGCCGAAATAGGGTCCCTGTCGGTGTCAAAACAGGCCGATCTCGGGTAGGGGGTCCCGAACTGTGCGTCTTAGGATCGAAGGTAACAGGAGGCGGGGGCACAATGTTTACCCAGGTTCGGGCCCTCTTAACGGAGGTAATACCCTACTTCCTTCTTGATTTACTTGGATGAATATGAGGATTACAAGAGTTGATCTACCTCGAGATCGTAATGGCTAAACCCTAGATGTCTAGCCTGTATGATTATGATGGCCTCTACGAAATAAACCCTCCGGTTTATATAGACACCGGAGGGGCCTAGGGTTGTACAGAGTCGGTTTACAGAGAAAGGAATCTTCACATCCAAACGCTAAGCTTGCCATCCACGCAAAGGAGAGTCCCATCTGGATACGGGAGGAAACCTTCCATCTTGTATATTTATGGCCCACCAGTCCGGCCCATATCACATAGCCCGGATGCCCGGGGACCCCCTAATCCAGGACTCCCTCAGTAGCCCCTGAACAAGGCTTCAAGACAATGTGTCCGGCTCACGGATTGTCTTCGCCATTGCAAGGCGGGTTCCTCCTCCAAATACTCCAAAGTAGTTGATCAAAAGAACTATATCCGGCTATGTACAATAGTTATAGCCCTGAACCACAAGGGCAAAAATACTTAACCAGAAAAATGAGTCATATCCTCTGACAGCTTTTTCGGTGAGGTGTTGTCTTCTGGCTTTATTATTTTGAACCGTTTTTCAGCCTCCCGCTTCGTGTTTCGAGATGCGGGCTTCATCGACACGTCCCGTCAAAGCAGAGATCGTGTCCCCTTATTGCGGGATCCTCATCAATACGGGTTTGGGTAATCCAAGCATGCCGTTTGCACGACCCCTGGGGAATAGGCGAGGTTTAGGCACACGGGGGCGCCGATATTCACTGCCTTTATAAGAAGATTGGGATCCACCTTTTTACCTCATGCCTTCTTCCTCCTCAGCCCATCTGTCCTCGAGCTCCAACGCCCAAGTCTCAAACGTTCCTCTCGCTACCAACTACTCCAGCCATGTCCGGATCTGGAGTGCAGGGCAAGTGGATGGCCTCCTTCGTCATGGAGGGGAACATCCAGGAACTCCGGGAAGCGGGGTATTTAGCCAAACAAATCGCCCATTGGCTCCCTGCTGAGAAGCAGATCATCCCCACCCCAGAGGCCAATGAGAGGGTAGAATTCATCCCCCATTTTCTCAGCGAGCTAGGGTTTCTCTCCACCCCTTTGTCCGCGGGCTCATGTTCTATTATGGACTAGATTTCCATGATCTAGCCCTGAATTCCTTTCTCAACATCTCGGCGTTCATCATCGTGTGTAAGGCATTTCTCCACATTACCCCCCTCCCCACTTTGGCCTGTGGCTCAAGGTCTTCAACGTGAAGCCAAAAGTGGTCAAGGGTCAACACGCGGAGTGTGGCGGTGCCATGGTGAGCAAGCTACCTAACGTCACCTGGCCCAAGGGGACCTTTGCAGAAACCATGAAAGGGTGGCAATACGAGTGGTTCTATGTCACAGAACCACGCGACGCCGCGTGGGCTGCCACCCCCGAATTCAAATCCGGGCCTCCAATGCGTCTCACTTCGTGGGTTAAGAAGGGCCTGGACTGGGCATCGTCCGATGAGGTGATAACACTGCAGAAGCGCGTCAAGGGCATGATAGAGAACAACACCAACCTCGCCGACATGATCCAGGTGATGGCTTTTCGCCGGATCCTCCCCTCCCAGCACCGGACTCTCCATATGTGGGAGTTCAATCCGGCGGGCCCTCGGACCTTGCAACGATTCTTCGGTACAACGCACGAAGAAATCTGGAAGCTGCTTTTCAAGACCTCGGCCTCGATTGTGCTCATCCGGCCACTCCGGTAAGTTTTCGGATTTCCGAATATAACCTCTACTCGGAGATTCGAGGAGTATGCTAAGCCTTCCTTTTCTTCTTCAGGTCTGGATGAAGAAAGCAGAGCGGATTAAATGTCCAGCTCCGCTGCCCGAAGACCCAGCTATCCCTTTGCTGACAAAGATGCTGGTTCCGGTGACGTACCAGGCGCCGGAGAAGAAGGCCAAGGAGGCCAGAAGTAGCCTCCGCCGTAAGGGTACTTCAGACATGGCGTCCGAAGGTACCGAGGTTCTCTTCTCCCCCGAGGGAGATGAAGATGAAGAAGACGAGGAGGAGAGCAATTTTCCCCTCAAGGGGGGGGGAAGAAGAGGGGGGCATTCGCAGACCTAGAGGCGGAAGCGTCCAAGAAGGGGAAACTCTCCCTTCGGGATGAACCGGAATCGGACGTTGAAGCCCTCCCCGAATGGAACCCCAGGCAGAAGCCCCCGGCCGAATCGTAAGTATTCAAAGATAACGCATATATCCGGCTTTTATAAATTGTAGGGTGATATATCATCTATGTTTTCCAGTTCGGCCCGTGATCTCCCCCAACAATCATTGTCTTCGGGGAATTCCTTGACGCCGGGCACGATGGAGAATGAGTCGCCTCCACTAGCCTCCCCGCCACGCGCCACGGATGACACCGAGGTGTTATAACAAAGGACCTCTCCAGGCCAGGGAGAGGTGCGGAGGGCCACTGAGATGGCGCCAATGGGCAATGCCTCGGCGGCCAGAAACATGGGGGAGTGACCCCCATGGAGACTGATGGCGGGGGCCTTGACCAGTCCGGCCCCCAGCCGAATACTGCTCCGGAGTTCCACACGGCCCTGAATCCGAGCGAGCAGCCCTCTTCGAAAGAGGGGGAGTGCCGACTCCACCAACGACCTCCATCCATCTGGAGGTGCCGGATACATTGCGAAAAGCACTTCGTCGTGCTTCCATCATGGATGAACACCGTGCCCTGATGGGTACGGTGGTTGAAAAGGTTTAGTCCGGCAAAAGCGGACTGAATGAAGCGTTCATTAGCCTATTAACACGTTTTGAGGTACGTGATGTAACATCTATGATCGCTTTTGCCTGTATAATCATATGCCTGTGTATAGATAGTAGCCCCTGAGACTTTGTTCGGCCTTTTGAAGAAAGGGACGGACAGATGGTCGAATATCCCAGAGGTAACGTACTTGTGTATTTTGGTGAACAGGCTTCGCTGCTACCAGCTTCGGCCAAGAACGCGGAAGTTTCCGAACTCCAGCGGAAACTGAAGTTGGCTGACGATGAGATCGACCATATTAACAAGCGGTTCGATGAGGCCCAAGGTATTCTTTTAAAAGACCCCTTACAAGCCTGAATTATAATGCAAACTTAGAGTTTTAAGCTCATGCGTAACTATTAATGTTTGTAGGCAACGGGACCGAGGTCGAGGCCCTCAAGAGTGCCCTTGCCGAAGCCAAGGAGGAGGCGAGGGTAAACAAAGTAGCGGCAAACAAGGCGGCTAAGGATGTGGAGGTCGAAAAGGCCTCCCACCTTAAGTATGGGGCGAGGGTGACCGAAGTAGAGCAAGCGCTCCAGGAGACCGCCACCAAATGTGAGTCCTTGGAGGAGAGGAACAAGGCCCAAGCGGCTGATATCACCAAGGCTCTTCAGGCTGCGAAGGAGGCGCAGTCTGAGTCTCGTGCTGCTCGTGAGGAGATCAAACAAGCTGGACAGATAGCAGCTGGTAAGCCTTTTATTTTACATAGTATATTCGGCGGCCGAAGATATGCTTTGCTAAATCGACTGTGGAGTGCTCTAGATGCTTTCGCGGATCTCCCGAGGAGTGTTGCTGATGCCGCCCAATATTTCCGGGCCCAAGATGGGAACGCGACGGAGAAGCTATTCTGGTCGCAGTATTTTGCACCAGAGCGGCCAGCGTTGCTGAAAAATCATATGATGCAGCTGGCGGAGCTGTACAGGATGTCTGGTTTGGCCATGCAGGACATCAAAGTCCGGTTATGGCCCACCGGGCCCATATCGAGCAGCTACTTCATCCTGGCCAAGCGACTAGGCGACGCCTTGCCCCAAATAGAGGCGGGGAAGTGCTCGGCATGCATTGAGGGTGCGCGGATGGCCTTTTCCCGTGTCAAAATGCACTGGGCCAAATTGAAGGCCGCCAGCGTAGCCGTTGAAGGTCCGCACAGCGACAAGGCTCACCACAAGCCGGAGCGCTACTTCGACGATGTCCTTGAGGGTGCCCGTTTCATAGAGGGCCAATGCTCAAAGGATATTATGTTCGAGTAGTTGTGTCCGAGCGACTGTATCCGAGCTACTCAGACGTTGTATTATAAACCGAGGCCTTTGCAATATATTTACGCACGTATATCTTTAAATTAATTCTCCTCCTGTGCGACCATTTATATCTTTGAGAGATTGCCAGTCGTCGGCTCCAGCCCCCACGTAGGTAGTACGGGGGTATCCGGTATAGCACATAATCACTCTTGACCCAACGTATTGGTCCAGAAAGGAGGTGTTAGTGCCACGAGCTAGGCAATCGGACTATGCGGTTTTACCACTCTCACTTAGTCATAGGAGTTTGACAATGGGGTCATAAGATAGCCCCCGGTGCGTATGCGGCTACCAAACTTAGATGCCTTTAGACGCATGGCTGAACACGGCCAGCCCTTCGTGTAATACGGGAGAAATCGCTAGAGATTTAATATGTCACTGAATTGCTGACTAGCTCTCGCCGCATCACGACAGTCAGTTTTCGGCTTTCTCTACTGAGGTGCTTTACCGGGCTAGCCGGAAACACGATCACAGTAGTTCTCCCTTTGCTACCTTAGCCGAAGGACACAACGTAAGGTGGCAGGCACAGGAGACGGGCAACCCAACTATTGACCAAAGACGTGATTCAGATCCGATGCATATAATGCAGTATTGAGGACGCCGAAGTATACTCTAAAAGTGTTCGGACTTTCTATCATTCAAGATATGTATATGGCTTGAATAGGGCCCCTGGCGATTAGTCGTACCAAGGTGTATATGCCAACTTGAACGTAAAGTGGAAAAACAGAAAAAGTGCCAATGCCAAGCAAGGCTGGGCGAAGCTATTTCCATTATACTCTGATTGGTACGTCAAAACGTATTTTTACAAATGATGCGATAAGCAGCACGGCTATTTTACATGCCGAGAACAAGGGAAAGCTGTATACAGGTCCTAGATTTGAAAAGATGATCTAGAAGATCCTTTGGACGTTCTGCTGCACTTCTGCACCGCTTTTCATCTTGGTGTAGGATCCTTTGGAAGGACCGACGATCAAGTATATATAAGGGGCCTATGAGGGGACCCTTGTTAACTCCGGAAATTGATGCGGGCTTGTGAAGAACCTGAAAAAATAAAAACAAGACGAAAAGAGTGGAGCAATATATAGGTCCGGATAGGGTCAAGCCGTATCGTGGACCCTATGTTTAGTATGCCACTGTCCTTGCCCATGGTATTTTTAACGCGAATTTATGCACGTGTGGTACGTATGCTGCTATCAGGCTGGGGCATTGGCAGAGGCCGAATTGCTAATCTAGCTCTATATGAGCCGGATTGTCGTTCTGCCAGGTAGACCGGACTCGTTTGACAGTGTCCTGGGGCTTGACTTCCGGTGTGGTCTTCGGCTTAGCGAGGCCACCCTGCACCTCGGCCGCGAGGGCCGCGGTATGCTACTCTGTACGGAGGAGTGAGGGAGTCCTGGACTAAGGGGTCCTCGGGCGTCCGGCCTGTTATCCGTGGGCCGGACTGATGGGCTGTGAAGACATGAAGACCGAAGACTATACCCGTGTCCGGATTGGACTCTACTTGGCGTGGAAGGCAAGCTTGGCAACCGACTATGTAGATTCCCTCTGATGTAAACGACTCCATGTAACCCTAGATCTCTCCGGTGTCTATATAAACCAGAGAGCGTAGTCCGGATAGGCGGATACACATTACCATAGTCATACAGGCTAGACTTCTAGGGTTTAGCCATTACGATCTCGTGGTAGATCAACTCTTGCAACACTCATGTTCATCAAGATCAATCAAGCAGGAAGTAGGGTATTACCTCCATAGAGAGGGCCCGAACCTGGGTAAACATCGTGTCCCCTGTCTCCTGTTACCATCGATCCTAGATGCACAGTTCGGGACCCCCTACCCGAGATCTGCCGGTTTTGACACCGACATTGGTGCTTTCATTGAGAGTTCCACTGTGCCGTCAATGAAAGGTTCGATGGCCCCTTCGATCGTCAGTAATGACATTGTCCAGGGAGAAACCTTCCTCCCCGGGCAGATCTTCATATTCTGCGGCTTCGTACCGCGGACCAACTCGCTCGGCCATCTGGAGCAGATCAATAGCTACGCCCCTGGCCATTAGGTCAGATTTGGAAGCTCGAACTACGTCGCAGACATCCGTGGAGACTTGATCTTCAACGGATTTGAGACCGCGGCCAACGCTCCCCTTCGCCCCGATGAGCATGGCTTAAACCTGTCATCGGGCCCCATCCAAGAGATAGCTCCTGCAACAACTCAGGCCTCAGATCTGGAGCAGATCGAGTCATCCAAAGATGGGAAGCTCAACCCCGTCACGGAGGCTGCCGATCCCTCGGCGTTGGAGCCGCACGCAAATTTTACTTCATATGATATCTGCATCAACGGAGCCCCGGACTCTTCTCCGGTGACAAGTTCCGAACCCTGCGAGTCCGCAGATACCAAACTCAATCGGTTATCGATCTTCAAGTTCAGTGCCGTAGACGTCTTCCAACACTCGCCCATGGGCGATGTACTAAACTCACTAAAAAACCTATCCCTGGCAGGTGACTCACCACCGAACTATGTTTGGTTCGAACTTGCGGCAGATGATGGAGAATTTTGCTTCCCACCCGCCACCCACTTCATAGCCACTGTCGAAGACCCAACCAACATGCTTAACCCCTGCTCCAATGACATTGACGGTATGGACGACGATGAGGGGCAAGGCCAGAACTCACTATCCGCTAGACGCGGGCTGGCCACTTCATGGTAAGACGTGTGTATGGTAGACACACCCAACGACGCTCTCGACAATGACAAGGCAGACCCAGTTGAGGATAAACCTCCTAGTACACAGTCCGAACACCGGCGCGTCCTGCCCCGCCTTAAGTCACGTCGCTCAAGAGAAAATAATACTAGCACCAGAGGAGATAATACTCTAGACAATGAAGACCCTGTTGAGGTAGGATCCGAATAGGAAGAACAGGAAGGCGGGCAAGATAGCCATGATGAACAGGTCACATATGGAGATTCAGAGGATAGCAATTATCTCCGACTCTCCGAGGAAGAGGCGATCCTCGGCAACGAGGATGTTATTGTGCCTAAGGAACCTCGCGAGCAGGAGCGCTTTAAACGCCGACTCATAGCCACTTCAAGGAACCTAAGGACGAAGCAGCTACAGCTTGAAGCGAGCCAAGATTTGCTCAATGATAGATGGACCGAGGTCTTGGCCGCCAAAGAATACGGCCTTAGCGGCCCAGACAAAAGCCACCCCAAGGGTAGGTGTGTCACGCCCAATATGCGACCCTATCCAAAAGGAACTCGACGGTCCCACCAAGGATAGACCCGCATATTGAAACGCTTTTGCAAGGTGGATATCATTACATCAACATTACATAATACATAGGGATACATACATAAGGCACAAATGCCACAAGAATACAACAACATCATATACAAGATCAACATCCGACTACGGATGAAACATAAATGTAAGCTCAAACGACATCCACCTCGCTAGCCCAGCTGCCGACCTGGAACCTATCCCGATCGAAGAAGAAGCGAAGAAGAACTCCAACACAAGCAAACATCGCTCTCACGCCATGATCATCGCAAAACCTGTACCTGCAACTGGTGGTGTAGTAATCTGTGAGCCACGAGGACTCAGCAATCCCATTACCATGGGTATCAAGACTAGCAAAGCTTAAAGGGAAAGGAAGGGGTAAAGTGGTGAGGTTGCAGCAGCGACTAAGCATATATGGTGGCTAACATACGCAAATGAGAGCGAGAAGAGAAACAAAGGAACGGTCGTCAACTAGTAATGATCAAGAAGTGATCCTGAACTCCTACTTACGTCAGACCTAACCCAGAAACCTTGTTCTCCTCTCGATCAACCCCGAAAAGAGACACTCACGGTTATGCACACGGTTGGTGTATTTTAGAAGAGTTTGCTTCAAGTTTACTACAACCGGATATTAACAAATTCCCATCTGCCACATAACCACGGGCACGGCTTTCGAAAGTTCAAACCCTGCAGGGGTGTCCCAACTTAGCCCATGATAAGCTCTCGCGATCAACGAAGGATATTCCTTCTCCCCGGGAAGACCCGATCAGTCTCGGAATCCCGGCTACAAGACATTTCGACAAAGAATAAAACAAGACCAGCAAAGCCGCCGGATGTGCCGACAAATCCTGATAGGAGTCGCACGTACCTCGGTCTCAGGGCACATCGGATAAGTCAAGCTACGAGTAAAACCAACCCTCGAGTTGCCCGTGGTGGCCCCAAGAAGTCTGCTCGGTTCGGACCAACACTCGAAGGAGCACCGCCCGGGGGCTAAATAAAGATGACCCTTGGGCTCCCGAAACCCAAGGGAAAAAAAGGGCATAGGTGAGGCAAATGGTAAAACCAATGTTGGGCCTTGCTTGAAAAGTCTTATTCAAAGCGAACTGTCAAGGGGGTCCCATAAATCACCCGACCGCGTTAGGGACGCAAAATCCGGGAACATAACACCGATATGACGGAAACTAGGGCGCAAGAGTGGAACAAAACACAGGCATAAGGCCGAGCCTTCCACCCTTTACCAAGTATATAGATGCATTAATTAAATAAGATATATTGTGATATCCCAACAAGTAAACATGTTCCAACAAGGAACAACATCTCCATGTTCCAACAAGGAACAAACTTCATCTTCACCGCAACTAACAACGCTATAAGAGGGCTGAGCAAAGCGGTAACATAGCCAAACAACGGTTTGCTAGGAAGGGTGCAAAAGGTTAGAGGCTGACATGGCAATTTGGGATGGCTTGATAAACAGGTAATAGGTAGCGCAGCATAGCGATAGAACGAAGCAACTAGCATAGCAATGATAGTAGTGAGATCCAGGGTAGCGGTCATCTTGCCTAAAATCCCGCTAGGAAGAAGAACGAGTCCATGAAGAAGATGAACGGATGAAGCCGAACCAAGCGTAGACGAACGAATCCTCACGATCGCAACGAAACAGGAACTAACAAGAAGAAGCACACAACAAGGTAAACACACCACACATGAACAAGGCATGATGCACAAACAAGCATGATGCATGACAAATCTAGATGAGGCTACTCATGGCAAGAGATGATGCAAACAAGAACAACACATCAAGACAAGTTTAAATGAGGCCGGGAACAACATATAACAATTCCGGTAAGTCCTCATATGCAAATTTCGAAATTGGTCCAGATCTGATTAAACCTTATGTTCAAGTTGTTAAACAGCAAGTTAAGATGCACCACGATGATCTACACGAAATTCTAGTCAAGTTACATATAAAGTTCATTAGATTCGGAGCTACGGCCTAGAAGATATGAGCAAAACAAGATAAGCATGGCATTGATGCAAAATGCATCCAAACATCAAGAGAACACATCAAAACATGGATGCAACATGATAATATGAAGCTACATGCAAAATCAAGCAATTTTCATATAGAGCACACTCAAAACGGAGCAACGGTTCAACACATACACCCTATACAAGTTATAGCAACAATCTGTCCAAAACAGCAACTAGGCATATTGCAAGCATCAAAACAACATGCTACAGTACCACAATATGAAAACAAAATACATGGGCATGATGTACAGGTAAAGCATTACAAAACATGAACACTGAGCTATCTCCAGAAATCACTAGAACATGCTCAAAAACACATGGCAAGATTGCAAATAATAACAGTTTAAGGCATTGGCAGAAATAACATCAGGTTGCAATGTTTAGAGCTATCAAACAACATGTTACAGGAACTTATCATGGCAAACAAAGGCATGGCATGAATATACTCAAAGCATAGAACAAAAGTCCCTTACTGACCATAAGCCAAAAAGGATCATAAAATACGATGGCACCCATGTAAACATGGCAAGTTATATTACAGATTCATAGATGGCAGGAACAACAATAAGTAGGCATGTTGGTGAGCTTGAAGCACTCACCACAGAGCAATACATGGCATGGCAAGGCAACTCACAGTAATAAGACATGTTATAGAAGCTATACATGGCAAGAACAACAACATAGCATGCAAGGATCAACTACAACAACCTTGGCAAAATTGAATAACATGTAAACAATCTGCCAGGAACATTTTATAGCGAAAGTAGAGCTCGATTGACTCAAGCTATGGCACTCCATAATTGCAAACAAGGGCATGGATGGATAGAGCAAGACATTTTTAACAAAACATCCTTACTGAAGTATCTCAAAATAAGCATGGAACTCTCTGTAGCATCAAGTTAACATGGCATAAAAATATCAGCAAAACAGGGCTGAAATCAGTAACATCAGGAAGCCTAGTTTGCATGCTTGTGCTAGTCACCACATTGACCACAAAAATACATGGCGTACACCCCTGTAAAGATGGCATGGCATATTACAAAACATATGTAGGACTCAAATTCATAGGGTGCACACATCAATCATGGCAAAAATGACAAAAGTGCATGTTCTGTTAAGAAACAGAAACTAACATCACATAGCACTCTTCTAACAGCATTTCGGGCATCAAAATGAGCTCAAATGAAAATTATGCAATGAGAGTAAATGATCTACTCATCGAGGCGAACATTTTGACATATTACACGCGCAAAACGGAGCTACGGATGCAGAGTTACGGCATGATGAAAATGCATGAAAATGCAAAATAAACCGGGGACTTAGTCATTTCTGAAAAAAAAACGAGTGAGCGCAAAATAGTAAAAATCGCATGGGGCGGAGGATTGGGGCTGCTCACCCACGGGCTTGGCCCAGGACGGTGGCGGATCGGGCCGGTGGGGATGCTGGGCTGCGGGGCCCGTTGGGAGGAGCTCGGGTCGGGCGCAGGCGGATCGGGGCTCCTCCCCGATCGAGCGGAACGGCGGCGGAGGGCGGCGCCGGCGGAGATGGCGTCGGCGGCGGGACCGCCGGATCGGGCGGCGGCAGCCTGGATCTGGAGGAGGGCGGCACGCGGGCGGCGGAGGAGGAAGGCGCGGGCGGCGGCGATTTTCGCCCGGCGGCACGACGCCGGCCAGCGCGCGGCTCCGGCCGGGCGGGCGGCGGAGGGACGCCGCCGGGAGCGGCGGGCGGCGGAGCGCTGCCGGGCGGCGGGCGCTGGGCGGCGCATGAGGCGGCGCCAGCTGGTCGACGGAGGCGGAGGCGACGGGCCGGGGCCTCGCGCTGGCTCTGGCGGCCTGGCGGCGGCGCTGCTGGCGCCTGGGCTACGTGGCGGGCGCGCCATTGGCTGCTGCGGGCGGCGCGGAGTGGAACGGACACGTCCGGCGGCGGGAGAAGTGTCCGGCGGCGCGAGGAGAGGGATGACTATGGTTTGATCTGCGAATTGATCCGGAATTTCGGGAGGAGGGGTGTTTAAATAGGTAGAGGGAGCTAGGAGAGTCCAAATGAGGTGCGGTTTTCGGCCACGCGATCGTGATCGAACGGCGAAGAGCATGGAGGGGAGTTTGCTGGGTTTTGGGCCACTTTGGAAGGGGTGTTGGGCTGCACACAAAAGAGGCTTTTGCGGTTACCCGGTTAACCGTTGGAGTATCAAACGACCTCCAAATGACCCGAAACTTGACAGGCGGTCTACCGGTGCTATACCAAGGCCGCTTGACAAACCTCGGTCCATTCCGAGACCGTTTAACACCCGCACACGAAAAGAGGTAAAAGGGGGCGCCGGGAGACATAGGAGTGCCGGATTGCAAAACGGACAACGGGGAAAATGCTCGGATGCATGAGACGAACACGTATGCCAATGCGATGCACAAGATGACATGATATGAAATGCAGATGATGACATGGCAAAGTGCAACACGCAAGCACATGACATGGCAACGACGGCGAATAACTGGCGGACACCTGGCGCATCGAATCCGGGGCGTTACAACACTCCTCCACTAACAAGAGATCTCGTCCCGAGATCTTAGGACCGAGACGGAAGAGAAAAGGGATGAGGTGAAACAAGAACTCAAGAGAAGAATCAAAGAATCGAGAGCACGCGAGAAGAAGAGAGGAACGACGAGAATGACAAGAATTGAAAGCTCACTGAATCAGATAGACTATGAAAGCATTTGTTCTAACCGGAGTGGTTAGAATGAGAAAAGAAACGAATACGACTGAAAGGATTTAGGTAGCACTCCGGCTGAAACATGGAGGAATAGAACTTGAACTAGAGAGGATGTAACGATACTTGATGAAGACATGACACAAAACCTCCGGAAAAAATTGAAGGAGAATTGAATGAAAAGAATTTAGAATGACTGAATGGAGTTGTTGAGAAAATCAACAACGAAAGAATAAGCTTGATGTGGACTTATGGATAACATCTCAAAATTATGAGCTGATAACCAGCCACAAACGGAAATGATTGGATAACTTAGAAGAACGAAGAAATGCAAAACTCCACTTCAAAAGAATACGGAGAATTAATTGCACTTCGAGACGCGAGAAGAAAAGATACTTGAACTCCACCGACAAGAATCTTGATGAACACTTGAAGAATGAATTAAATCATGAAGAACCACCGTGAAGAACTCCGGTAACAAAAGGATGATGACATCGAATTGAAGGATGAAAAGAATAAGATTAAAGCTTGCGATGATTTAGATGGAGGTTCCGACGAAATGGCCGAGGAAATTTGAACTCCGGAAAAGAAAAGATGAAAACACTTGGAACTAGAATTTATTCATCAAGAACAAACTCCGAAGGAAGGGATTAAACACTTCGAGGAAATAAGATAAGATTTATTGTATGCTTATCCTTCATCAAATTAAATTGATGACAAACAATGGATTTTGCAAACTACTTATTCTTCTTGAAAAAGAATTGAGAAGTGACATATCGCAAACTTGAGAAGGTCTTCATGAACCACCGGTAGGATTGAAAAGAACGAATGAACTAAAATGATAGTGAATGAAAAAGAATCTTGAACGAACCACCGTAAGAATTCGAAATGACTGACGAAAGAGAATAAATCACCGGGAAGAATTAGAGAAGCACGGAGATACTTGAGGGAATTTAGAGAACAGAGATCGAAGAGATCGCGAATTGATTAATGAATGCTTGAACGCAGCACCGGAATAATATTGAGACGAACGAAGGGGCACGGATATAGAATAATTGGAGAACGACTTTGAAAACTTGGAACGAAGAAATCTTCCGAAAAGACGGCCTCCGGATGAACGAGAGCGAAAGCAAGACCTGAAGTACTCCGGATGGATGAAAAGAATTGCACAACTGGAAACAATTAGATAGGATAACATCGAGATATCACCAGGAATCTCCGGGGGAACGGACAATATTTAAGAGAAACTCTACTTCGGTCTTCAAAAGACGACGAGAAACAACACCAAAATTGTTGAGATACTCCGGTAGAATGGAAAACGAAGAGGTTGAGCTAACAATGAAATTGTTTGAAATCGATCTTGGAAAAGGCATGTGACTGATGAAATTCATTCTTACGTCAAACTCCGAAAAGAATTTGAGAATAACTCTGGGGAAATTAGAAGAGTCAGGTAAGATCCTGGGAAAAGACCTGCGGGTTAGGGCCCACTAAAAAGAAAAACACCGTTGGAAAGGACTGTTGAACAGATAGATGATGCACCGGAACAATTGAAATATTAGAATGAGGTGATAACCTCGAATTAATTGGAACACGATTTAATCTCCCGAGATGTCTTGAACTCGGAATGATTAATCAAGTAGAGGCGAACGAGCAAAGGGAGATATTTGAGCTGAGGGAACGAATTCGATCGACAACGAAAAACTTGAATTGGATCCATCGGACAAGAAAAAGGATGAAGAATGACGAACGAGACGAGAATTCACCGGTTGAAATAATTGACGAAAGACTGAAGGTACTCCACACGAATGAAATAGATGGTCGGAAGAAACTCGAACTCCGGGAATAATAGGGTGGGAGGGCGGGAAAAACAAAGGCAACTTGGAAGGGGAACCGACGAATATCTTGAAGAGAAAACACCGGTTGAAATCATTGAGGAGAGAGAGCAAAACTTCACACGAGTAGGATGGATACTCGATTACGGACTCCGGTTCCAAGGAGAAACAGGGTGGGCGGGTGGGAAAAAGAAAACAACTGAGGATAGAGAAATAACTTCGTTGAGAGCAAACTGAGGATTGAACTTGGCAAAGATGAAGAGGCTCAAGTCAACTTGACGAGAAATGCACCGGATGAAAAGAGCTGAGGAACCAACGATCGGAAAACCAACTGCATGAACCTAAAGAAAAATTTGAAGGGGAAGAGAAGTAATTCAAAACACCTACGTCAAGATTCCTTACCAGAGCGACGAAGGGGTAGAGGAATAAAAAGAATTCCTACTCTCCGATATAACTAGACTCCAAAAATAGTTTTTTTCTAGACTCAACATCGGCCAAACTACACGATCAATCAAGGGGGCTCCTAGGGTCGGTCGAGGCTCTGATACCAACTTGTCACGCCCAATATGCGACCCTATCCAAAAGGAACTCGACGGTCCGACCAAGGATAGACCCGCATATTGAAACGATTTTGCAAGGTGGATATCATTACATCAACATTACATAATACATAGGGATACATACATAAGGCACAAATGCCACAAGAATACAACAACATCATATACAAGATCAACATCCGACTACGGATGCAACATAAATGAAGCTCAAACGACATCCACCTGCTAGCCAGGCTGCCGACCGAACCTATCCCCGATCAAGAAGAAGCGTAAGAAGAACTCCAACACAAGCAAACATCGCTCTCACCTCATGATCATCGCAAAACCTGTACCTGCAATCGGTGGTGTAGTAATCTGTGAGCCACGAGGACTCAAAGCAATCCCATTACCATGGGTATCAAGACTAGCAAAGCTTAAAGGGAAAGGAAGGGTAAAGTGGTGAGGTTGCAGCAGCGACTAAGCATATATGGTGGCTAACATACGCAAATGAGAGCGAGAAGAGAAACAAAGGAACGGTCGTCAACTAGTAGTGATCAAGAAGTGATCCTGAACTCCTACTTACGCCGACATAACCCGAAACCTTGTTCTCCTCTCGATCAACCCGAAAAGAGACACTCACGAGTTACGCTACGGTTGGTGTATTTTAGAAGAGTTTGCTTCAAGTTTACTACAACCGGATATTAACAAATTCCCATCTGCCACATAACCATGGCACGGCTTTGAAAGTTCAAACCCTGCAGGGTGTCCCAACTTAGCCCATGATAAGCTCCCGCGATCAACGAAGGATATTCCTTCTCCCGGAAGACCCGATCAGTCTCGGAATCCGGCTACAAGACATTTTGACAGCAATAAAACAAGACCAGCAAAGCCGCCGGATATGCCGACAAATCCTGATAGGAGTCGCACGTACCTCGGTCTCGTGGCACACCGGATAAGTCAAGCTACGAGTAAAACCAACCTCGAGTTGCCCGTGGTGGCCCCAAGAAGTTGATCGGTTCGGACCAACACTCGAAGGAGCACCGCCCGGGGACTAAAATAAAGATGACCCTTGGGCTCCGGAAACCCAAGGGAAAAAAAGGGCATAGGTGAGGCAAATGGTAAAACCAATGTTGGGCCTTGCTGGAAAAGTCTTATTCAAAGCAAACTGTCAAGGGGGTCCCATAAATCACCCGACAGCGTTAGGGACGCAAAATCCGGGAACATAACACCGATATGACGGAAACTAGGGCGGCAAGAGTGGAACAAAACACAGGCATAAGGCCGAGCCTTCCACCCTTTACCAAGTATATAGATGCATTAATTAAATAAGATATATTGTGATATCCCAACAAGTAAACATGTTCCAACAAGGAACAACATCTCCATGTTCCAACAAGGAACAAACTTCATCTTCACCTGCAACTAACAACGCTATAAGAGGGCTGAGCAAAGCGGTAACATAGCCAAACAACGGTTTGCTAGGAAGCGTGCAAAAGGTTAGAGGTCGACATGGCAATTTGGGATGGCTTGATAAATAGGTAATAGGTAGCGCAGCATAGCGATAGAACGAAGCAACTAGCATAGCAATGATAGTAGTGAGATCCAGGTAGCGGTCATCTTTCCTGAAATCCCGCTAGGAAGAAGAACGAGTCCATGAAGAAGATGAACGGATGAAGCCGAACCAAGCGAGACGAACGAATCCTCACGATCGCAACAAAACAGAACTAACAAAAGAAGCACACAACAAGGTAAACACACCACACATGAACAAGGCATGATGCACAAACAAGCATGATGCATGACAAATCTAGATGAGGCTACTCATGGCAAGAGATGATGCAAACAAGAACAACACATCAAGACAAGTTTAAATGAGGCCGGGAACAACATATAACAATTCCGGTAAGTCCTCATATGCAAATTTCGAAATTGGTCCAGATCTGATTAAACCTTATGTTCAAGTTGTTAAACAGCAAGTTAAGATGCACCACGATGATCTACACGAAATTCTAGTCAAGTTACATATAAAGTTCATTAGATTCGGAGCTACGGCCTAGAAGATATGAGCAAAACAAGATAAGCATGGCATTGATGCAAAATGCATCCAAACATCAAGAAAACACATCAAAACATGTATGCAACATGATAATATGAAGCTATATGCAAAATCAAGCAAGTTTCATATAGAGCACACTCAAAACGGAGCAACGGTTCAACACATACAGCCTATACAAGTTATAGCAACAATCTGTCCAAAACAGCAACTAGGCATATTGCAAGCATCAAAACAACATGCTACAGTACCACAATATGAAAACAAAAGACATGGGCATGATGTACAGGTAAAGAATTACAAAACATGAACACTGAGCTATCTCCAGAAATCACTAAAACATGCTCAAAAAACACATGGCAAGATTGCAAATAATAACAGTTTCAGGCATTGGCAGAAATAACATCAGGTTGCAATGTTTAGAGCTATCAAACAACATGTTACAGGAACTTATCATGGCAAACAAAGGCATGGCATGAATCTACTCAAAGCATAGAACAAAAGTCCCTTACTGACCATAAGCCAAAAAGGATCATAAAATACGATGGCACCCATGTAAACATGGCAAGTTATATTACAGATTCATACATGGCAGGAACAACAATAAGTAGGCATGTTGGTGAGCTTGAACCACTCACCACAGAGCAATACATGGCATGGCAAGGCAACTCACAGTAAGAAGACATGTTATAGAAGCTATACATGGCAAGAACAACAACATAGCATGCAAGGATCAACTACAACAACCTTGGCAAAATTGAATAACATGTAAACAATCTGCCAGGAACATTTTATAGCGAAAGTAGAGCTCGATTGACTCAAACTATGGCACTCCATAATTGCAAACAAGGGCATGGATGGATAGAGCAAGACATGTTTAACAAAACATCCTTACTGAAGTATCTCAAAATAAGCATGGAACTCTCTGTAGCATCAAGTTAACATGGCATAAAAATATCAGCAAAACAGGGCTGAAATCAGCAACATCAGGAAGCCTAGTTTGCATGCTTGTGCTAGTCACCACATTAACCACAAAAATACATGGCATACACCCCTGTAAAGATGGCATGGCTTATTACAAAACACATGTAGGACTCAAATTCATAGGGTGCACACATCAATCATGGCAAAAATGACAAAAGTGCATGTTCTGTTAAGAAACAGAAACTAACATCACATAGCACTCTTCTAACAGCATTTCGGGCATAAAGATGAGCTCAAATGAAAATGATGCAATGAGGTGAAATGATCTACTCATTGAGACGAACATTTTGACATATTACACGCGCAAAACGGAGCTACGGATGCAGAGTTACGGCATGATGAAAATGCATGAAAATGCAAAATAAACCGGGGACTTGGTCATTTCTGGAAAAAAAACGAGTGAGCGCAAAATAGTAAAAATCGCACGGGGCGGAGGATTGGGGCTGCTCACCCACGGGCTTGGCCCAGGACGGTGGCGGATCGGGCCGGTGGGGATGCTGGGCTGCGGGGCCCGTTGGGAGGAGCTCGGTCGGGCGCGCAGCGGATCGGGCTCCTCCCGATCGAGCAGGAACGGCGGCGCGAGGGGCGGCGCTGCCGGAGATGGCGCTGGGCGGGGACCGCCGGATCGGCGGCGGCTGCCGGATCTGGAGGAGGGCGCGGCACACCGCGCGCGGCGGGCGGAGGAAGCGCGCGGGCGGCGGCGACTTTTCGCCCGGGCAGACGACGCCGAGCAGGCGCGTTCCGCCGGCGGGCGGCGGAGCGCTTGCCGGGCGGCGGGCGGGGGCGGCGCAAGGGGCAGCGCCATGGTCGACGGAGGCGGAGGCAGACGGGCTGGGGCCTCGCTGGCTGGGCGGGTGTGGCGGCGCTGCTGGGCGCCGGGCCACGTGGCGGCGCGCCATTGGCTGCGGCAGCGGCGCGGAGTGGAACGGACACGTCCCGGTGGCGGGAGAAGTGTCCGGCGGCGCGAGGAGAGGAATGACTAGGGTTTGATCTGCGAATTGATCCGGAATTTCGGGAGGAGGGGTGTTTAAATAGGTAGAGGGAGCTAGGAGAGTCCAAATGAGGTGCGGTTTTCAGCCACGCGATCGTGATCGAACGGCGAAGAGCATGGAGGGGAGTTTGCTGGGTTTTGGGCCACTTTGGAAGGGGTGTTGGGCTGCACACAAAAGAGGCTTTTGCGGTTACCCGGTTAACCTTTGGAGTATCAAACGACCTCCAAATGACCCGAAACTTGACAGGCGGTCTACTGGTGCTATACCAAGGCCGCTTGACAAACCTCGATCCATTCCGAGACCGTTTAACACCCGCACACGAAAAGAGGTAAAAAAGGCGCCGGAGACATAGGAGTGCCGGATTGCAAAACGGACAACGGGAAAATGCTCGGATGCATGAGACGAACACGTATGCCAATGCGATGCACAAGATGACATGATATGAAATGCAGATGATGACATGGCAAAGTGCAACACGCAAGCACATGACATGGCAACGACGGCGAATAACTGGCGGACACCTGGCGCATCGAATCCGGGGCGTTACAAGGTGGTTCCCTCAATACGATGGCAGGGCGTTGGAGCCCACACCACCATCGAATAATGCGGTAGGCCGACCACAGTTCGGTCTGGATAAAGCAGCAGCCCAAGCAGAGCACCATACCAACCCATCCGGCCGTCAAGATAAGAACAAAATAGCTCGGGGGAATACTCGCGACATCCAACAAGACCTGGAGGGTAGAACAGGAAACCCACAAAATCGATATATAGATCGCGGGGACATGCCCCGACAGGTGATAATGGTTACCTATTCGGACACAACAGAGCCGACCACGCCCGGTCCGAACACCGTAAACGGAGTCCGCCGGAGGTGCTTCATAGTGTGGCCCAACATAGAGGAGCCGCACACCCTCTCTGCTTCACTGACGAGGTAATGGAGCATGAATTTCCAGACGGGTTTAAACCCATTAACATCGAGTCATACGATGGAACAACAGATCCCGCGGTATGGATTGAGGATTACCTCCTCCATATTCACATGGCTCGTGGAGACGACCTTCATGCCATTAAATATCTACCTCTCAAGCTCAAAGGGCCAGCTCGGTACTAGCTAAACAGTTTGCCAGAAAATTCTATTGGCAACTGGGAAGATTTGGAAGACGTCTTTCGAGACAACTTCCAAGGAACTTATGTCCGGCCACTAGATGCCGATGACTTGAGTCATATTGTCCAGGAGCCCGGCGAGTCAGCCAGGGAGCTCTGGACTAGGTTCTTAGTAAAAAAGAACCAAATTGTCGACTGTCCGGACGCAGAAGCCCTCGCGGCCTTCAAACATAGCGTCCGGGATGAATGGCTAGCACGTCACCTCGGCCAGGAAGGACCCAAATCCATGATAGCCCTTGCCTCTCTAATGGCTCGCTTCTGTGCGGGAGAAGACAACTGGCTCGCTCGTAAAAGCAACAACACCAACGACCCAGGCACTTCCGAAATCCGAGACGGCAACGGTAAGCCACGACGAACCAAACACAACAGTCGCAATAATACGAAAAGATTACGCGACACAGCAGTCAACGCCAGATTTCACAATCCAAAACTCGGTCAACGGAAGAAGCCACTAAACAAGGATGGACCATCCACCCTTGACAGGATATTGGACCGACCTTGTCAGATTCACGGTCACCCTGATAAGCCAGCTAATCATACCAACATAGACTAATGGGTCCTCAAGCAGGCAGGCAAGCTTAACGCCGATCACAAAGGGAGAAGTCCACCAGGAGATAAAGACGACGGAGTGGCTCGCCAGCCGAACACCAGGGTCCAGAAAGCAGTTTCCCTCTGAAGTTCAATCGCTCCTGGAACGGAAATAGCAGTTCGGTTTCCGCCACCCACCTACTATACCGGCAGTATTTACACCACGCGTACATCACTACGCACTCAAGAAACCATGGGCATCGGCGGAAGCACAATACGGACAACCCTGCAAGCATTCACGTAACGTTTTTATCTGTTTTTGTTATTTTTCTGTATCATCTCTTAAGAACAGGTGACCAACAGGACAACATCTACAACAGACTCTATCGGAGTTCGGATCCGTACACTCACCTAAGGGGCTACTTCCATTAAGGATTCCCCTCCCCGAGGACAGACGGCGCAGACGTGCGACAGGAGGTCCAAAATAACTTTTTAAAGACCGCACTCTTTATTCCGAGCCTGTACTATGCCCTTTTTCCTCTGTTCCCGACCCAGAGCATGTCAAATAGCCGGGTTTGTGGTTTCCTTTTTTTATATATACATAAATTTATCATTGGCATATTGCTCCGCTCCCAGTAAACCTCATCCGAACTAATCTTTCATACTCTTTCAACAATGAGTGCTACCGGCTGCTTTGCAGATGCACCTCGGCATACCCCGTCAGGGGCTTGGTATGGGAACGAATGAGTTGCCAGTAAAAGTCCGAACAACTCTATAGCGTACTTCGGCGTCGCAAGTTTGGCCTTATATGCATCAGCACCGAATCATTGTCTTGGGTCAATAGTTGGGTTGCCCGGCTCCTGTGCTTGCTACCCTATGTTCCATTCTATCGGCTAGGGTAGTAAAGGGAGAACTACTGCAATTGTGCCCTGGTCTAAACCGGATGAGCACCTCAGTAGAGAAAGCCGAAAACTGACTGTCATGATGTGGCGAGAGCTGGTCAACCACTTGACGACTTCTTGGAATCCTTAGCGATTCTCCGTGTCACACGAGGGATCTTTTTCAGATCAAATATGTAAGGCACTATACGCCGCATACATACTAGGGGCTATGTCGTAGTCCCACCATAAAACTCCTATGGCTAAGTGAAAGTGTTAACGCCCTATAGTCCGATTTCCTGGTTCACTGCATTATCACCTCCTTCACGGACCAAGACATTGGATAAAGAGTGATTAAATGCTTTTCCGAACACCCCCGTACTTCCTACGAGGGGGCTGGAGCCGACGACTGGAAAACTTTCATATTATATTAAAACGGCCGCACAGGAGGAATTCAAGCTTTTGAGCAAAAATATAAAAATAGATCAATTACAAAATTATCTTTTACAATTCTAATACACCTCACTCGAACATTATGTTCTTCGAGCATTGACCCTCTATAGGCGGGCGGCTTCCAGGACGTCTTCAAAATAATGCTCCGGCTCACTACGGTTCTTGCCCTTGGGCGGACTCTTCGCCGCAACATCGACTGCCTTCATCTTCCCCCAGAATGTCTTGACTCGAGCAAAGGCCATCCGTGCACCTTCAATGCACGCCTACCACTTCGCAGCATCGATACGCGGCACCGCATCAACAAGACGCCGCACTAGGCCAAAGTAGCTCTTTGGAACAGGCTCGTTCGGCCACAACCAGATTATGTCATTTTTCATGGCGTCGCTGGATATCCTATGAAGCTCGGCCCATTGGGACATCTGTTCATTCAGCAACAGAGGGCGCTTTGATGTGCCAAATTTTGACCAGAAAAGCTTCTCCGTTGCATAACCCTCTTGTGCTTGGTAAAATTGCGCCGCATCGAATGAACTCTTCGGCAAGTCCAAAAATTCAGCCAGAGAACTCCAGACCTGGTTCAGCTCAGCATAGTCCGGATCGCCCAACTTAGTCTAAAGCAAAAAGGGCTTACCGACCACTATATCCTTAGCCTGCCGAATCTCTTCATGAGGTGCCCTAGATTCAAGTCGAGCTTCACTCACCTCTCGTACGGCCTTATCAAGTTCAGCCATTTTGGATTTATTCTCCTTCTCAAGGTATTCACAGCGGCTGGCAGTATTCTTCAATTCAAGCGCCAGTGCATATATTTTCTCCTCATTTTGGCGCCGAGCTGCTTGTTCGGCTCTTAGCTCAGCCGGTGCCTTCTCGGCAGCCGCATCACTACACCGGGCCTGCTCCTTGGCCCGGGCTAGCTCCGCCCGAAGAGCTTCAACGGCGGCAGCACCATCTGCACTCATGCACATTTCATATAAAACTCTTTTCGGCGTCAGGCCTAAATAATAAACACATTGGTGTAAGGAATACTCGAAATATATACCTTGCGAGTCGTCAAGACGCCTGTTGATCAATGCAATGTCATCTTCCGCAATATCCAGCTTTCGCTGCAATTCGGCCACTTCCATATTTTGGGTAGCTGCAGGAAGAAAGACATCCTGCATTCCAAGTTAAATCAAGGTTAGTACCTGAGCGTATCTTTTTGATCCTCCGATCGCTTCCTTCGGAAGGCAACCCGAGTCTCAGGGGCTACTGCATATACAACAGGTGCATTCTGTCAATATTATTCAATTGGCAAATCTACATCACAAACCTCAAAACCTCTTAGAAGGCTCGAGAAGGCCTCCTTCAATCCGCTCTTCGCGGATAGAACCCTTTCGACCACCATAACCATCAAGGCACGGTGCTCCTCTTAAATGGATACTTGTCGCAGCATGTCCGTCAGCATTTCCGGCGCTACGGGGTCTTTGAAACCGCCGCCGAAGTACGACATTCCTTTGAAGGAATCCGCTTACTCGCCTCCAGTATCGTCTCCGGCTGTAAACCGGACGGTTCGGGGCCGTCATTCTTGATTCCCGAACCCTGAGTGACAGAGGCACCACCTTCGGGTAACGCCTTCTTCGTTTCCTGCACTACTTGACGATCGGGAGGAGCCCTTCGGGATAACACCTCGGTATCATCCCCCATGTTGGGCGAGGAGGCCGGAGAAGACGTGTCACTCTCCATCATCTCCGGAAGAAGGTCTCCCGAGGAGGAGGACGATTAAGAAACACCAGGCGTTAACCTGCGTGGATGTACATATATCGGATGATTACTTCACTAATAGGAAAAGAATGAGGTACGTTTAAAAGTTCCCCAGCTTCACTTAAGGTTTGGCCAGAGGTTCGTCCTCGTCATAAAGCCGTACGACAGCATTGCTCGCCCGGCCCAAGCCCCCCGACGATGGCATTTTTCTTCTCTTGGAAGGCTTCCCCTCCTGATCTTCGGAAGCGGCCCTGTTTTTGCCATGGAGGGTTTCCTCTGCACCTTTGCCCTTGGACAAAGGGGTTTCGGTTTCCCCGAACACAGCGTCTAATTCATCCTTAGGGCAGGTATCACCTCTGGGCTCCCTGCTCTCGCCCCCCTCTGCGGACACCAGGTACTGTGTCGGGATCAGCATTCTCCTCAGCAGGGCGGTTGCAGAGTCTTCGAGAAGGGGCACAGGACAACAGATTAACTCCGCTTTCTTTATCCAGTCCTGTATACGGACGGATTGTTCAACATCTTGTTAAGAGACGCTTGAATGGAAGGTGTTCGGAGATTGAATACTTACCACAGTGTCCGGATGATTGCAGTCAAGGCCAACATCTTCGGTGGTGTCCGGCCATTGCTCTCGTTCCCCGGAATAAAATTTCCACATTCCTTCGTGCGTGGTGGAGAAGAAGTGCCGAAGAGTCCGCCGCCCTTCTGGATTAAACTCCCACATACGGAGAGGCCGCCGCTGACATGGCAGGGTCCGGTGGACTAGCATTACTTGAACGACGTTGACAAGATTGATGCCCTTCTCGGTAAGGCTTCGAATGCGACTTTGCAGAGTCTGCACTTCATTGACGGATCCCCACTCCAATCCCTTATTGATCCATGAAACAAGCTGAATTGGAGGGCTGGGTCGGAACGCAGGCGTAGCCGCCCACTTGGAGCCCCGCGGCTCGTTGATATAAAACCACCCCTGCTGCCATAGGTCAGAAGACTTGGCGAAAAATCCTTCAAACCAAACCGCGCTGGCAAGCTTGCCTATTATGGCGCTGCCGCACTCTGCCTACTCCTCCTCTGTCACCTACAGCCTCACGTCAAAGGTCTCGAGCTACAAACCAAAGTGCGGAGGAGTCCGGAGGAAAGCCTCACACGTGACGATAAATGTCGAGATGCGGAGAATAGAGTCCGGGGCCGGATCGTGAAAGTCTAGCCCATAGTAGAACATGAGCCCCCGGACGAACGGTTTAAGCGCGAACCCTAACCCATGAGGAAGAGGGACACAAATACTACCCTCTCGCCGGATTTGGGGGTAGTAATAACCTGCCCCTTTGCGGGAAGCCGATGAAGGATTTCTGGGGTCAGATACCTCGCCGTGCGGAGCTTTGCAATATCCTCCTCCGTGACAGAAGAAGCCACCCACCGGCCTGGACGGCTGGATCCGGACATGATTGGGGCTAGTGGAGATTGGAACCCGAGGGTGAGAACTCGAGGTGGCTGGGGTTGAGGAAGAAGCAAGAGCAAAAGAAAAAGACGAGACTGGGTCCCTATATAAAGACCCCAAATACTAAGCGTCTCCACCTGGGTCTCGAGACTTACCTATCCTCAAAGAGTTGTACCCAGGGGACGTTTGGGTTACCCACGCCTGCATTAATGAAAATCCCGTGAATAAGGGAACAGAATCTCTGCCTTGACAAGACGTGCCAGTAAAACCGCGTCCCGAGACATGGGGCGACGTGCTAGCCAACAGTAGGAAATAGTAACCGGGCGGGCGTGATACGACGTCATAAACAATTATCTACTAATTGGACTCATGGAATATTGTATTCTCTGCAATTATATGCACAGGTCCGGATATACTTACTACATCCGAAGACTATTCTGGAGTTCGGAAGGAAGGAACCCGCCTTGCAATGCCGAAGACAAATCTGCGCGCCGGACTCCTCGTCATTGAAGTCAGGTTCAAGGGCTACTGATGGAGTCCTGGACTAAGGGGTCCTCGAGCATCCGGCCTGTTATCCGTGGGTCGGACTGATGGGCTGTGAAGACATGAAGACCGAAGACTGTACCCGTGTCCAGATTGGACTCTACATGGCGTGGAAGGCAAGCTTGGCAACCGACTATGTAGATTCCCTCTTATGTAACCGACTCCATGTAACCCTGGATCTCTCCGGTGTCTATATAAACTGAAGAGCGTAGTCCGGATAGGCGGATACGCATAACCATAGTCATACAGGCTAGACTTCTAGGGTTTAGCCATTACGATCTCGTGGTAGATGAGCTCTTGTAACACTCATATTCATCAAGATCAATCAAGCAGGAAGTAGGGTGTTACCTCCATAGAGAGGGCCCGAACTTGGGTAAAAATTGTGTCCCTGTCTCCTGTTACCATCGATCCTAGATGCAGAGTTCGGGACCCCCTACCCGAGATCCGCCGGTTTTGACACCGACAAGGAGCGCTCCATGTTTCCATTGACTATGATAGCGCCCCGTGGTCCGGGCATCTTAAGCCTAAGATAAGCGTAGTGCGGGACTGCATTGAAACGGGCGAAAGCAATTCGTCCGAGTAGTGCATGATAGCCACTTCGGAACGGGACAATGTCGAAGATCAAGTCTTCGCTCCGGAAGTTATCCGGTGAGCCAAAGACGACTTCCAGCTTTATGGATCCTATCCAACAGGCTTCTACACCGGGTATTACCCCTTTAAAGGTGGTTTTAGTGGGCTTGATTCTTGACGGATCAATGCCCATTTTACGGACGGTGTCCTAATAAAGCAGATTGAGACTGCTGCCGCCGTCCATGAGGACTCGCGTGAGGTGGAATCCGTCGATAATTGGATTGAGGACCAATGCAGCCGAACCCCCATGATGGATACTGGTCGGATGGTCTCTGCGGTCGAAGGTGATCGGACAGGCTGGCCACGAATTAAACTTTGGGGCGACTGGCTCTAAGGCATAAACGTCCCTTATCGCGCGCTTGCGCTCCTGCTTGGGGATATGAGTGACGTAGACCATGTTCACTGCTTCTGTCCCCCTGTATTCTGTGGGCGAGACTCTTCATCGCCGTCATCGTTGGGCGGGCCCTTCCCCTTGTGTTCGGCGTTGAGCTTGCCGGCCTGTTTAAAGACCCAACAATTTATGTTGGTATGATTGGCAGGCTTGTCGGGGGTGCCATGAATCTGGGAAGGCCGATTGATTATTCTGTCCAAACTAGATGGACCATCTCTGTTTCCTTTGAATGTCTTCTTCCATTGACCGGGTTCGGAGCCACTGAATCCGGCGTTAACCGCCATGTCTTCGGTATCTTGGTTGTTGCTTCGACGCTTGTGTTTATTGCGTCGTGGCTTGCCATTGCCATCCCCAGCTTTGGAAGTGCCGGGGTCGCTGGTGTTGTTACTTCTACGAGCTAGCCAGCTATCTTATCCCGTGCAAAAGCGGTTCCTGAGTGCGGTAAGGGCTGCCATGGACTTCAGCTTTTATTGGCCGAGGTGTCGGGCGAGCCACTCATCTCAGACGCTATGTTTAAAGGCCGTGAGGGCTTCGGCGTCCAGACAATCCACAATTTGGTTCTTTTTAATCAAGAATCTGGTCCAAAGTTTCTGGGATGATTCTCCGGGCTGCTGGACTATGTGGCTAAGGTCATCAGCGTCTGGAGGCCGAACATAGGTACCTTGAAAGTTGTCTCTAAAGGCGTCCTCCAAGTCTTCCTAGCTTCCAATAGATTTTTCTAAGAGGTTGTTCAGCCAATGCCGTGCTGGCCCCTTGAGTTTTAGGGCAGGTACTTAATGGCGTGGAGGTCATCATAGCGAGCCATGTGGACGTGGAGAAGAAAATCTTCGATCCATACTGCGGGGTCCGTCGTACCATCGTATGATTCGATGTTCACGGGTTTAAATCCTTCGGGGAACTGGTGCTCCATAACCTCATCGGTGAAGCACAAGGGGTGTGTGGCGCTTCTATATCGAGCTATGTCACAGCATAGTTAGGATGAAGTCCGAATGCGGTTCTCGGCTCAAGTGAGGTTGTGCCTGTCACGACAGACCTGATGGCCGTCCTCTCGTGTCGGAGCACGCCCCCTTGACCCATATTTTGATCTTGTTAGACCGGCTCTACTGTCCAGGTCCTTGCGTAAGTCATAGGTATAGCCTGGGGCCGCTGCTTCCCTGCCTCAATGGCGTGGTGGCGCGGGTTGGTGTTCGGCGTGGCTAGCCGGCCTGTCCCGTCTGCCCGGTGGTCAGTCGGGTTTGTCGGTGTTTTATGCTTTGGTGGTATTGGCTCCAGGGCCTCGTCGTCAAATTGAGGTAGTAGCTTACGCTTCGGGTAACTCTTGGTTGGGCGCTCGAGGCCGTATTCCCCGGCTGCCAGGACATTAGTCCATCTTTCATTGAGTATATCATATTCAGCTTCAAGCTACTGTTGCTTCTTTTTCAGGCTTCTCGTAGTAGAGATTAGCCCACGCTTAAAGCGCTCTTGCTCGAGGGGCTCCTCCGGCACGATGAAGTCTTCGTCGCCGAGGCTCACATCCTCTTCGGAGATCGGTAGGTAGTTACTCTCCTCCGAGTCCTTGTTCCCCATTAGATCATCCGGGTTAACTTGCCCATCTTCCATATCATCTTGTTCGGATGTTGGCTCGATAGGGGCTTCTGGATCTTCGATGTTCTCTAGAGTGTTATTGTCTTCGGTGCTGGTATTGCTGTCTTTTTTGCGACGCGTTTTTGAGGGGCGCCGCGGACGTCGACGCTTTGGATGTGCTTCGGCAGGCTTGTCCTCAGCCGGTTCCTTCTTGCCATCATCGTCATCCTCTTTGGGTGTATCCACCATGTATACAACATATGTGGAGGTGGTCGTCCATCGTCTGGTAAACGGAGTGTTTTGGCCATGATCGTCTCCGGCATCGTCGTCCATACCGTTGATGTCTTCGGAGGCATAGTCCAGCATGTCGGTTAGATCCTCGACCGTGGCTATGAAGTGGGTGGTGGGTGGGACGTAAAATTCCCCGCTCTCAGCCCCTAATCCGGGCTGGATGTAATTCGTAAGCGATTCCTCTATGATGGCGAGGGATCGCATTAAGTCTAGGGCCTCGTTTAGGAGCGAGGTTTGGACAGAGAGGCGAGAGTCTATTGGGCCGGCCAGGGTAAGGATCTCCTAGCCGCGCCCGCTTATCACGGACTTCGACAGTTCGTATTCACAGTCCGAGGGAGAGTCCGGTGCTTTAGTGACAAGGGGAGTTCGGTTGGTCTTTGGGTTTGCTGATGACGCCGTCCCCTCCGGATCTCTGGTAGCGAGTTCCGTGACTGCAGAGAGTCCAGCGGGCTCTATGTTCCCGTCTTTGGACCTGGTGGTCCGCTCCGGATCTAAGGCCGGAGTGGTGGTCGTGGTCGCGAATCTTTCGAAGATCAAGTCTCCTCGGATATCGGCGACATAGTTTAGGTTCCCAAAACTGATCCGACGACCAGGGGCGTAGCTGTCGATCTGCTCGAGGTGGCCAATCGAGTTGGCGTGAAGTGCGAAGCCACTGAATATGAAGATTTGGCCGGGGAGGAAAGCCTCCTCTGGAACAGCATCATTGTAGATAATCGAACGAGCCATCGAACCTTCTGCCGACAACACAGAGGAACTCTGAAGTCGGTGTCAAAACCGGCCGATCTCGGGTAGGGGGTCCCGAACTGTGCGTCTGAGGATCGAAGGTAACAGGAGGCGGGGGGCATGATGTTTACCCAGGTTCGGGCCCTCTTAACGAAGGTAATACCCTACTTCTTGCTTGATTGACTTGGATGAATATGAGGATTACAAGAGTTGATCTACCTCGAGATCGTAATGGCTAAACCCTAGATGTCCAACCTATATGATTATGATGGCCTCCACGGACTAAACCCTCCAGTTTATATAGACACCGGAGGGGCCTAGGGCTGTACAGAGCCAGTTTATAGAGAAAGGAATCTTCAGATCCGAACGCTAAGCTTGCCATCCACTCAAAGGAGAGTCCCATCCGGATACGGGAGGAAACCTTCCATCTTGTATATTTACGCCCACCAGTCCGGCCCATATCACATAGCCCGGACGCCCGGGGACCCCCTAATCCAGGACTCCCTCAGTCCCAATTGAGTTTTCATGGATACAGAGGCTTCCGACAGCAGAACTTATCATCTAGGGTTCTTTCTGGTGGTTTGGGTATCTATAGGAATTTTTGGCATTGGTCTCACGTTAAGGGGGCCCATGAGGGAGCGAAAAGCCTGCCTGGCGCGCCCTAGGGGGCTCCCCTAGGCTTATCATGCCCTCATGGCTCTTCTGTCCTGGCTCCGGTGCTCCATGGGGTCTCTTCTGGTCCATAAAAAATCACCGTAAATTTTCAGCCCATTCTGAGAACTTTTATTTCTGCACAAAAAGCAACACCACGGTAGTTCTGCTGAAAACGGCGTCAGTCCGGGTTAGTTCCATTCAAATCATACCAAAAACGTACAAAATGTTTGTAAACATGGCATGAATACTTCATAAATTATAGATACGTTGGAGACGTATCAGCATCCCCAAGCTTAATTCCTACTCGTCCTCGAGTAGGTAAATGATAAAAGAAATAATTTATGAAGTGTGAATGCTAGCATAGTGCATAAGTTTGATCAATGATAATTTCGATCACTTTTCCTAGCATCATAACATCAACTTTTCTCATCATGATAAAGTAGCAATCAATTTATATGTTTTGGTTCAAACAATGCATTCTCTTGAAACTTAACAACCTATGTTCTTAATCATCAAACAATTGCAATTCAATTTATTTTCAATAAAGTCTAAGAAAGAGCTCCACATACTCTATTATCATATAGTCTTTATGATTTCTTATACTCAAAGCATATTTGTGTAACAAACAGCATCCATCAAACACAGAGAAAGATAAGGGCATAATCTTTCGCCTCCCAACTCATTTATCATAGAGATAATTGTAAATAATAATAATTCATGATCAAATATATTTGAATGGCCATATGTGCCTGGATCTTTCCCCACCACATGATGCTTGCCAACTAAAGAATAATTGAGGTTGAAATGATAAGGAATACTATTAACTCTTGCATAAAAGTAAATACATAAAGTAAAAGATAGGCCCTTTGTAGAGGGAAGCAGAGGTTGTCATGCACTTTTTATTTTTGGATGTGCAAACCCTTAAAGCAAAGGAACGTCATGTTATATTCCCCCTTGTAATAGAGACCTTTATTATGCAGTCCGTCGCTTTTATTTGTTTGCCATCACAAGTTCGTACAATGTTTATTTTCCCTTGCAATAAAAGATCATACATATTTTAGGAGAAATTTTATTGCTTTTTGCACTGATGACAATTTACTTGAAGGTTCTTATTCAATTCATAGGTAGATATGGTGGACACTCATGGCAAGAAACTGGGTTTAAGGGTTTTTGGATGCATAAGTAGTATCTTTACTTATTACGAATTTTTGCCATCAAAAGAAACTAAGCAAGCACCACATGTTGGAGGATCCATAACAATATAACTTCTATTCAAATATACCCAAACATAACTCATTACGTTCTCTTCCTTGTCCAACTTTAACTAATTTGCTCAGGTTTGAAAATAATTAATGGGCATTCATAATCATAAAAGATGTCCAAGATAATATATTTATATGTGAAAGTTCTGTTCCTTATAGTAATCATTTGTCACATCCCTAGAATTGCTTGACATTAGTTGCATTAAGGCATTCATGTCATCATGTTAATTTCCATGAAAATTGAAATGGGGATTTGTGAAACCCTCAGAATCACTTTTGGAAATGACCTAAATAAAAATCGCTCCAAAAAGGTCCAAGAAAATGCTCATGTGGCCCTCTGGAAATATTGGGCAGAGATAACAACCTAACCAATATTTTTAGGATCCCATAAGTATTTATTTTGGGCATTTGGAATTAATACATTAACTATTTGCCTTGGATATATATTACTATATATATAAAATATTGTCCAAAATTGTGCCCTTTTGTTGGGGAGCTCGGAATAATATAGTAAGCTCCTGCAAAATTGGCATAATTAAATAAATTAGTTTGGTATTTTAAATAAATCAAAACACATGTCGAATATAGAAAAGCGAAACAATTAATGAAAGAGAGAGAAGAGGCCTGGCCACTCACTGGCTTACCCGGGCGCCACTTGGCCCAAGATCTGTCTTGGCTGGCTGGCCCAAATGGCCAGCCCAGCCCGCCACCGCCACTCTCTCCTGTCGTCTTCCTCCCGCGCCCGAGAGGGGGGGGCGTGTCGACAGCGGCCGAGGCCTCCACCTCCTGCTTGCCGCTTCCCTCTCGCCTGGGACGCG
The DNA here is from genome assembly GCA_021605205.1 of Aegilops longissima. Lineage (NCBI taxonomy): Eukaryota > Viridiplantae > Streptophyta > Magnoliopsida > Poales > Poaceae > Aegilops > Aegilops longissima. The sequence continues at coordinate 515,181,387 of CM038679.1, forward strand.
CCACGGAGGCGCCAAGCCCCTCACTCTTTCCCTCACTCTGCTCTCTCCTCGTCCTCTGCTCCCTCTCCGAGCACACCCAGCGGCTTCGTCGCCACCGCTTCGCCGTGCCAGCGTGCCACCGCCCTCCCTCGCCTCGCCGACATGTCCACGGCCTCCGCCGTGGCGCCTCGCCTCCCGCCGTCCCACTCAGCGGAGAGGCCCGAGGCGCCGCCCGGCGTTCTTTCCCCTCTCGGATCCCCACCGTCGATGTCGCCGTCAGAGCTCCCGGGCCCGCTTCCATGGCCCACTGCAACCGCGGTGAGGCCACGATTCCTTTCCCCCTTACCCCATGCTCGATTGCCCCCCCTAACCACCGTCTCCACTACGGCCGACCGCTCCTCACCGCCGGCCATGGCGCCGCCGCGGCCACAGCCCCTGCCGCTCGCGTCGGAGCGTGTCAACATGCTCAGCACACTCCCAGGGGCACGTAGCACCCTTCGCCCTCCCCTCTCGTGCACCACAGCACCGTAGCCACCGAACCCGAGCTCCGGCCGCCGCCAAAGCTCGACGCCGGCGAGATTCCGGCCGCCCCGAGCTCTAACCACCCCACCAAGAACCTCGGCGCATCCCGGCTCTCAGAGGTACTCTCCCGCCTCTTTTGGTGGCCGGAATGACCATTTGCACTTGCTCCGCCGCGTTCGGCGTCGCGGCGTCAAGCCGCCGGTGGCGATGACCCTTTGACCGGGGTTTGACCACCGGGTCAGCGACATGTGGGCCCGTGCCTCACCGACATTTTAGTTAGGACACAATTAGCACTAACGGTCTCTGTTAATTAATTAGGACAACGACACGTGGGTCCCAGCGTCAGTTTGACCTGGACAGCGACCAGTTGACCGCTAACGTCACATTGACGTCGGTGACGCCATAATTAGGTTTCTAGATTTAATTTAATTCAGTAAAATTTCAGAAAATGTCCTAACCTTCTAAAAATCATATAAATTCAACGTAACTTTCGGATGGAAATAATTTATATATGAAAATGATCAGAAAAATATGAAGAATCTGTTTATGCCATGATCATGCATGTTTGAACAAGTTAACATCACTGAATAGGATGAATCATGATTAGGGTAATTTAGGAAATAGCATTTTGAGTTGGAATTCAACCTTGTTTGAATTCCACTCCAACTAACTTGGATTATTATTGCATTAGGTAAATTCAGTACCTTAACATGATCATGCATCATATATGTGCATTGCATTGATTGTGCTCTCTCTTGTTTGCCGGTAATTGTCCCCCCTCGGTAGACGACGTATCGACGATGAAATCGATGACACCGATGAAGAACTATTATCTTCAGAAGTGCCAGGCAAGCAAAACCCCCTTGTTCATTCCGATACAATCCCACTCTCTCGCTCCTGCTCTATTTTATTGCATTAGGACAACAACGATTCAACCTGTTACTTGCTGCGGTAGCTGAACCCTTGATCCTTTGCATGACCTGTCATTCCACAGTAATTAGATGAAACCCACTAGCATGAGTAGGAGTTGTTTGAGCCCATGTTGTGCCTACTCATTAATGCTTGTTTGTCATGCCTGCTACTGCTTAGAGTTGAGTCGGGTCTGATTCATCGGGAATGAATTGGAATTGTTATGAACATGTCCTATTGTGTGTGAGCTAAGTGTGTGAACACGATTTGGTAAAGGTAGCGGTGAGAGGCCATGTAGGAGTACATGGTGGGTTGTCTCATTGCAGCCGTCCTCAGGAACTGAGTTCTGTGTTTGTGATCCATGAAACAGTTACTACCACGCATTGGGATCCTTAATTGACCCTCTCGGCTTCTTAACCACCCTTGTCCACAGTCCGGGAGTTGCAAGTAGTTTCTGGTGTTTGTAGCTTGCTGGGGGCCGCACGCAACGCTGACCTTAGGGGTGGGTTGTGTTGCGGTAGGCACCGTGGCCGGTGTACCGAGTGCCCGTTTGGTATCTCGGGAACCCTGCACACATCGTTCGGGGCTGTATGGGAAACCTCGGCCGGACTCCCTGCGGATGGAACCCGAATAGGCGATAAACCTGGACTAGGGACTTGAGTGTTTAGGTAGGCCGTGGCCGACACCCACGTTGGGCTTCCGCTTGAAGGTTGCCGAGTACATGTCGGTAAACGACGGTAAGTGGTGAGAGCGTGTGTGAAGAAGTACACCCCTGCAGGGTTTAATATGATCTATTCGAATAGCCGTGTCCACGGAGAAGGACTTCGGGTTGCCTATATCAGTTCATAGACAAGTGAAAGTGGATACTCTAAAATGCGCAAGATAAGCGTGAGTGCTATGGATGGCGTTCTCGTGAGGGAGACGGAGCGGGTCCATAGTGGTGTATTGCCATGGTGAATATGTGGACTCGTGCGCCACCTCAAAAGAGTTACTTGCAATCGTAGTTCAGGATAGCCACCGAGTCAAAGCTGGCTTGCTGCGGTCAAACTCCACCACCCCTTTGATAATGATGCATATGTAGTTAGTTCGATGTAAGTCTTGCTGAGTACAATTGTACTCACGTTTGCTTATTTCATGTTTTGCGAGAGACGCGTCGGTCTCGCTAGTAGTTCCACGTGGACTTGACGTTTAGCTTGTTACCTCAGCTACGATCTTGTGCCCGGCAGATCTGGTAGATAGTCGGGCTTCTCAGCCTTTTTCATTTATAGTTATGCGTACCCGGACATGTTTAGCTTCGCTTGTGTTTTGACTTGTATGTTTCGAGTGTTGGGTCATGAGACCCCTGTTTGTAATATCTCGCTCTTGAGCCTATTGAATAATATTTTGAGTCGAGAGTTATGTTGTGATGCCATGTTGTATCTACGCATATTGAGCATAATGTGTGTATGTTTGAAATGCTTGGTATGTGTGGGATCCGACAAACTAGTTGTTTATCCTTGGCAGCCTCTCATATGGGGAAATGTAGTCTCGTGCCTCGAGCGATAGTAGTCCGCTTCTGCCCGGTTCACGGAGTCCTGCTAGCCCAAAGACTCTTGCTTGGACACTTGATCTGGCGGCATGTGATTCATTTCGTTCCTATGTCTCCCTTCGGGAAATGTCACGCGGTGATACTTGAGTCCTGCCTAGCTGCTACAGCCCGGGATACCGAGTCCTGTTAGCCGATGCTGCAGCCCAAGTTCATACGTTGATGACCGACATGCTCGAAGTGTTTCATGTATGCCTGTCCCCATAGGTTAGTGCCGCTTTGGGTTCACGACTAGCCATGTCGGCCCGGGTTCTTTGTCATGTGGATGCTAGCGACACCATCATATACGTGAGCCAAAAGACGCAAACGGTCCCGGGCCATGGTAAGGCGACACCCGTGGGAATACCGTGCGTGAGGCCACAAAGTGATATGAGGTGTTACCAGCTAGGTCGATGTGACTTGGAATCGGGGTCCCGACAGCGTTGGTATCGAGCTTGATCGTCAGAGGATTACCAAGCCAAACTGGTGAAGTTGAGTCTAGAAATGCTTTAGTTATGTAAGGAATTGATTGTGGAAGGAGCGTAAGGCTCTTTTTACTCCTTATACCTCATGGCCCTCGATCCGAGTCATCCTCTTCTCTTCTACGGGTTTAAGGACTAGGCTTCTCATCTATCTATTAGGATGACGTGTTACTAATCCATAGACCTTTAAGATTGTTGGTCTTAATCCCGATTCAGTTCCTACTACTCTGTATGATAGCCGTTGATCCCAGAATCTTGTTATGATGTTGTTGAGTGGTTATGCCACCATTTTCTGCAGGATGTCTCAAATCATTTTTGAGCATTTACAGCCGTTATGCTGTCCGAGTCATCCCAGGTCTCTAAATAGTCTGATGCATTTGCAATCCTTTCCTTCTGTTCCCGATGCCCTCTTTGGTCAGAATAAGCACACTAATCGGTGAGTTGAGGTATTTTGTTACCTCAACATATATGTTGGAACTACTATTATGACCTTAGGTGTTTAGGAAGTCACCTAGTGATTTAGCCATGCTTTGTATCCCCAGTGTGATGATTCTGGCCATCATTTTCGAAAGCATCCCGTGATGCCATTTAGTAGTAGACATTCTACTCCTGGGTTGTTGGACCCGAGATTCATCCTACCTCATGTTGTTAGTACTTGCTAGTGCCTTTAGGATATTAGTAACCTTGTGGTAGTCCTCGAAGTCCGTGGTATTCTCCTCCTTCCAAATACCATGAACTAATTATAGCAGAAGTTCTTTTTGAACTAAAAGATCACAACTAGAGTGCTCTTGAGGAGTTCTCCATTCATAACTGTGAATCTGCCAATTCTACCTTTCTGCATGGGTTATCCGGAAGAAATGTTGAGCTTGCTCGACATACTAATCTGTGCATCCACAACTCAGAAAATTATATGTTCCTTTGAGTTGTTCTCTTAGATGCCTTCTGACCTTCATCTATCAATTGATAGCCAAGGGTATGTGTGCATTTGTGTTCATCGATGCATTTTATCCTTGTGGACCGTCAAGCCATTCTATTCCGGAATGACTAGGAGAAACAAACTCCAGTACCTCATCCATTTCTAGGATTGGGTCAAAGTAGTTGTATCCCGCAGATCAAAACGCCAATTCAGCTTTTGTTCTGTTCTACCTTGGAGTGTTACCATCTTTATGTCAAAATTGTCATGAGGATTGCACTAACTCCCATGAATTTTTGACGTAGTGATACTTCTCACCATCATCATTCATTCCTCGGTCCCGTGTTATTGCAACCGGAATGCCGGCAAGTGAATTGTGATGTGTGAAATCAACACCCCGAGCAACTTGTTGCTTGGTAGTGAATGGACAATATTCTCATTCTTAGCGAGTTGGTTATTAAACCATCATCCTAAGATTGATCGTGCTACCTAGTCCTTATTTCTGGTGCACACTTCGATTGATGAGTTAGGATTGTGTCAAGTCCTCACTCATTTGATCATATCGTCTTGCCTTAAAAGCAAGATTACTCTCGAGCTTAGTAACATACCGGTGGTTCGTGACTTTCCAAATATCTTCTTGGAAGTGTTACCGGGTTGTTCCCTGACTGTTATGTTGGGCTCGTGATCACGTTGGTTTCTTGTGAACCACCCTTCTCCAAAAATCTGTGTTGGATACCCCTGAGCTAGTCGGTTAAGCTAGACAACAACTTGGAGAGTTGGAAGATAAAAGCTTGTCCAACTTAGCTCGATCCAAAGGGATATTCCTGTGTAGTGTGTGTTGAAGAAGGATGATATCTTCATCGATTGCTCCCTGTGATCAGTTGTTGGACCTATCGTCCTACCAATTCATTAACTTGAGTATGGGCCATTATCAAGTCAAATCAGAACCAACGATATTCGTAATGTTGTCTTACTCGTGGTTACTCCCTCGAGCATACCCATTACATCCTTGGTCTGACCAGTGCTATCACCGTGTTCACATGATGGTGGAAGCCCAGTGATATGGAAATTTCGATGAGTTGCTGTTGAGCCCATCAGTAGCATCTTGTCTCCCCCATGAGTCATGTTGAACATCAACCTAGTGTTGGGAACTTGTGTAAGCATTTCTTCGTGTTTCGTTCATGAAGCATATGTTTGGATGAAAGTAGTGACTTTTTCTAGTTCATGTGCATTTGGTGTAAGTTGCCGCCATGAATTTGAGAAAGGTTTGTTTTGCTTCCTTTGGAATCATCCCAAGTCAGTCATGCACGTGCGAAGTATTCTATGGTCTGATAGACTGATCATCTTCATCCCATATGGATTCCATAGCACACCAAGCCACTGATTGAATTGTTCAAGGAAAAGGAGTTCCTTCATAACAACTAGTCATGACTTATGATCGGACTTCGTTATCCTCGATGATGGTTCCCACCCGAACTCGGTAGTGTTTTATTATAAGACTACCATGTGGTCATGCTTGTCTAGGACAGTGTGTTCACATGTTTGTAGCAAAACCAGCTCATGTTTTGGAGCTTGCTATCGTAGTTCATATTCGAGAATCTCATAGCGCCATCTCGTCAATTGTGTTGCAACCCTTTCTTTTCAGACATAATAAGTCTGAAATATCCTAACACCAACCAGATCTGAATCTCAGGCAGATATGATGGTTGGAACATTCCAACAATTGCATTTCGTTCCCAGCTTGCACCGTCCTTGTGCTATTTCGCTATAGACTGTTTTCTTAGCAACTCTTGTCCAGAGTTATCTTCAAAAGTGGACTTACCATGGGTTCCCCCCACCTTCGACGATAAGCAAAATCATCCATTGCGTTGTCTTCAACAAGGTAGTCCACATCATCCATTCTAGTCCGGGTGTACTATTCCTTTGCACTCCGTCAAACGATCGTTATGAATTGCCTTAGGCTGGTATAAAGAGTTCCAATGATCTATGGATCAAAAGTAATTCTTTTTGCCACTTAAGGGAATAGTTCTTGCGCCACCTTTCTCGAGGAGTCCCGTTACGGGATCATGATAAATATTTCCTCGCCACCTTGACACCATCCACCACCTTCCTAAAGCGTGGAATTGTTGCCACCACTCAAACTTCGTTGTTGTTCTTCCATCCCTCTCGATGCATTTTGTGTCTCAACTCGAGATGTGACACCGTCTCAGTCCGTGAGTTGACCATGTTACTGATCTTTATTAAGATCGAATCATGTAGGGTTTCCCTTCTTTCTGTTGTCGTGTCGAGTGAAGATCTCGAAGACGTCAAGATCAAGAAGATGGAGTGAACCAACATCTTCGAGGAAGGCAATTGGATCATGGGAATTGTAATAGTTTGTGACCTCCCTTTTCCTCTTACCTCACGTCTTGAATCTCGGGGCGAGATTCTTGTTTAGTGGGGGTGAGTTGTCACATCCCTAGAATTGCTTGACATTAGTTGCATTAAGGCATTCATGTCATCATGTTAATTTCCATGAAAATTGAAATGGGGATTTGTGAAACCCTCAGAATCACTTTTGGAAATGACCTAAATAAAAATCGCTCCAAAAAGGTCCAAGAAAATGCTCATGTGGCCCTCTGGAAATATTGGGCAGAGATAACAACCTAACCAATATTTTTAGGATCCCATAAGTATTTATTTTGGGCATTTGGAATTAATACATTAACTATTTGCCTTGGATATATATTACTATATATATAAAATATTGTCCAAAATTGTGCCCTTTTGTTGGGGAGCTCTGGAATAATATAGTAAGCTCCTGCAAAAATTGGCATAATTAAATAAATTAGTTTGGTATTTTAAATAAATCAAAACACATGTCAGAATATAGAAAACAGAAACAATTAATGAAAGAGAGAGAAGAGGCCGGGCCACTCACAGCTTACAGGCGCCACTTGGCCTCAAGATTGGCTTGGCTGGCTGGCCCAGCTGGCCAGCCCAGCCCGCCACCGCCACTCTCCCTGTCGTCTTCCTCCCCGCGCCCAAGAGGGGGGGGCGTGTCGGACGCTGTGCCGAGGCCTCCACCTCCTGCTTGCCGCTTCCCCTCTCGCCCTGGACGCGCCACGGAGACGCCCCGAAGCCCCTCACTCTTTCCCCTCACTCTCTGCTCTCTCCCTCGTCCTCTGCTCCCTCTCCGAGCACACCCAGCGAAGCTTCGTCGCCACCCCTCGCCGTAGCCGCGGCCACCGGCCCTCCCTCGCCTCGCCGACATGTCCACGGCCTCCGCCGTGACGCCCTCGCCCTCCCCGCCGTCCCACTCAACCGGAGAGGCCCCGAGGCGCCGCCCCGGCGTTCTTTCCCCTCTCGGATCCCCACCGTCGATGTGCCGCCGTCCGAGCTCCCCCGGGCCCGCTTCCATGGCCACTGCAACCGCGGTGAGGCCACGATTCCTTTCCCCCTTACCCCATGCCCGATTGCCCCCCCTAACCACCGTCTCCACTACGGCCGACCGCTCCTCACCGCGGCCATGGCGCCGCCATGCCACAGCCCTGCCGCTCGCGTCGGGCGTGTCAACATGCTCAAGACACTCCCGAGGGCACGTAGCACCCTTCGCCTCCCTCTCGTGCACCACAGCACCGTAGCCACGAACCCGAGCTCGGCCGCCGCCAAAGCTCGACGCCGGCGAGATTCCGCCGCCCGAGCTCTAACCACCCCACCAAGAACCTCGGCGCATCCCGGCTCTCTGAGGTACTCTCCCGCCTCTTTTGGTGGCGGAATGACCATTGCACTTGCTCGCCCGCGTTCGGCGTCGCCGGCGTCAAGCCGCCGGTGGCGATGACCCTTTTGACCGGGGGTTTGACCACCCCGGGTCACTGACATGTGGGCCCGTGCCTCACTGACATTTTAGTTAGGACACAATTAGCACTAACAGTCTCTGTTAATTAATTAGGACACTGACACGTGGGTCCCAGCATCAGGTTTGACCTGGACAGCGACCCAGTTGACCGCTAACGTCACATTGACGTCAGGCTGACGCCATAATTAGGTTTCTAGATTTAATTTAATTCAGTAAAATTTCAGAAAATGTCCTAACCTTCTAAAAATCATATAAATTCAACCGTAACTCGGATGGAAATAATTTATATATGAAAAATGATCAGAAAAATATGAAGAATCTGTTTATGCCATGATCATGCATGTTTGAACAAGTTAACATCACTGAATAGGATGAATCATGATTAGGGTAATTTAGGAAATAGCATTTTGAGTTGGAATTCAACCTTGTTTGAATTCCACTCCAACTAACTTGGATTATTATTGCATTAGGTAAATTCAGTACCTTAACATGATCATGCATCATATATGTGCATTGCATTGATTGTGCTCTCTCTTGTTTGCGGTAATTGTCCCCCTCGGTGAGCGGCGTATCGACGATGAAATCGATGACACCGATGAAGAACTATTATCTTGAAGTGCCGTGCAAGCAAAACCCCTTGTTCATTCGATACAATCCCACTCTCTCGCTCCTGCTCTATTTTATTGCATTAGGACAACAACGATTCAATGTTACTTGCTGCGGTAGCTGAACCCTTGATCCTTTGCATGACTGTCATTCCACAAGAATTAGATGAAACCCACTAGCATGAGTAGGAGTTGTTTGAGCCCATGTTGTGCCTACTCATTTATGCTTGTTTGTCATGCCTGCTACTGCTTAGAGTTGAGTCGGGTCTGATTCATCGGGAATGAATTGGAATTGTTATGAACATGTCCTATTGTGTGTGAGCTAAGTGTGTGAACACGATTTGGTAAAGGTAGCGGTGAGAGGCCATGTAGGAGTACATGGTGGGTTGTCTCATTGCAGCCGTCCTCAGGAACTGAGTTCTGTGTTTGTGATCCATGAAACAGTTACTACCACGCATTGGGATCCTTAATTGACCCTCTCGGCTTCTTAACCACCCTTGTCCACAGTCCGGGAGTTGCAAGTAGTTTCTGGTGTTTGTAGCTTGCTGGGGGCCGCACGCAACGCTGACCTTAGGGGTGGGTTGTGTTGCGGTAGGCACCGTGGCCCGGTGTACCGAGTGCCCGTTTGGTATCTCGGGAACCCTGCACACATCGTTCGGGGCTGTATGGGAAACCTCGGCCGGACTCCCTGCGGATGGAACCCGAATAGGCGATAAACCTGGACTAGGGACTTGAGTGTTTAGGTAGGCCGTGGCCGACACCCACGTTGGGCTTCCGCTTGAAGGTTGCCGAGTACATGTCGTGTAAACGACGGTAAGTGGTGAGAGCGTGTGTGAAGAAGTACACCCTGCAGGGTTTAATATGATCTATTCGAATAGCCGTGTCCACGGAGAAGGACTTCTGGGTTGCCTATATCAGTTCATAGACAAGTGAAAGTGGATACTCTAAAATGCGCAAGATAAGCGTGAGTGCTATGGATGGCGTTCTCGTAGGGAGACGGGAGCGGGTCCATAGTGGTGTATTGCCATGGTGAATATGTGGACTCGTAGCGCCACCTCAAAGAGTTACTTGCGAATGTAGTTCAGATAGCCACCGAGTCAAAGCTGGCTTGCTGCGGTCAAACTCCACCACCCCTTTGATAATGATGCATATGTAGTTAGTTTCGATGTAAGTCTTGCTGAGTACAATTGTACTCACGTTTGCTTATTTCATGTTTTGCGAGAGACGTCGGTCTCGCTAGTAGTTCCACGTGGACTTGACGTTTAGCTTGTTACCTCAGCTACGATCTTGTGCCCGGCAGATCTGGTAGATAGTCGCTTCTCAGCCTTTTTCATTTATAGTTGTCTGCATCTGCACATGTTTAGCTTCCGCTTGTGTTTTGACTTGTATGCTCGAGTGTTGGGTCATGAGACCCTGTTTGTAATATCTCGCTCTTGAGCCTATTGAATAATATTTTGAGTCGAGAGTTATGTTGTGATGCCATGTTGTATCTACGCATATTGAGCATAATGTGTGTATGTTTGAAATGCTTGGTATGTGTGGGATCCGACAAACTAGTTGTTTATCCTTGGCAGCCTCTCATATGGGGAAATGTAGTCTCGTGCCTCGAGCGATAGTAGTCCGCTACAGCCCGGTTCACGGAGTCCGCTAGCCCAGACTACTGCTTGGACACTTGACTGGCGGCATGTGATTCATTTCGTTCCTATGTACGTCCCTTCGGGAAATGTCACGCGGTGATACTTGGAGTCCTGCCTAGCCTGCTACAGCCCGGGATACCGGAGTCTCATAGCGATGCTGCAGCCCAAGTTCATACGTTGATGACCGACATGCTCAAGTGTTTCATGTATGCCTGTCCCCATAGGTTAGTGCCGCTTTGGGTTCACGACTAGCCATGTCGGCCCGGGTTCTTTGTCATGTGGATGCTAGCGACACCATCATATCGTGAGCCAAAAGACATAAACGGTCCGGGCCATGGTAAGGCGACACCCGTGGGAATACCGTGCGTGAGGCCACAAAGTGATATGAGGTGTTACCAGCTAGGTCGATGTGACTTGGAATCGGGGTCCTGACATCATTCATGAATTGCTTGTATGACCAATATTGTGGTTTTCAAGCTTCAATAGATTTTGCTTTCTAAACCCAATGTGAAACTACTACTAGGCGTGATACAAGCATATGAAGCACATATATGTTTACTCTTAGGATGTAAGTGAAGAACGGGAGTAAATGACAAACTACTCCAAAAAGATATAAGTGAAGATCAAATGACTAGTTAAATAATAGGTAGCTATGTGAGGACTCTCTTTGATTTGAAAATTTTCAGATATTAAGTATTTTATTCAAACACCAAAGAAAACAAAATAAAATGACATTCCAAGAATAGCACATATCATGTGAAGAAGCAAAAACTTAGGCTCAACCAAAACTGACCGATAGTTGTTGAAGAAGAAAGGTGGGATGCCTACCGGGGCATGCCCAAGCTTAGATGCTTGACACTTCTTGGAATAAATACTTGTGATGTCTTGGGCATCCCCAAGCTTGAGCTCTTGTGTCTCCTTAATTCCTCTCATATCATGGTTTCCCTAAATCTTAAAAAACTTCATCCACACAAAACTCAACAAGAACTCATGAGATAAGTTAGTATAAATCAATGCAAAACCTTATCATTCCCTAATGTAGAAAATCACTAAAATTATATTTTTACATTGCATACTAAATTCCTCTGCATATTTAATACTCCTATCCACAAATAGAATCATTAAACAAGCAAACATATGCAAACATAACAACAATCTATCTAAACAAAACAGTCTATAAAGGATGAAGAAGAATCCATACTTATTTAACACAAAAAATTCCAAAAATTTACCACAATGTAGAAATTTATCATATCTTCTTGTGTAAAAATTTCAACATTTTACCACATTCCAACTTTTCTAGATAATTCACGTAATAGCGTGCAACTTTCTGTTTTGAAACAACAACTCAAATACTTGCAAACTAAGCATGGTGAAGGCTATCCTTGACACTTTTTTATTGAAATAAAAGATACAAAACATTATTCTAAATAACAGCAAGAAAGTCCAACAAAAATAAAATGGCGTTCCAAGCAAAACACATATCATGTGACGAATAAAAATATGGCTCCAAGTGAGGTTGCCGATAATGTTGAAGACAAAAGAGGGGATGCCTTTCAAGACATCCCCAAGCTTAGTTGCTTGGATATTCCTTTAATGTTACCTTGGGTGCCTCGGGAATCCCCAAGCTTAGTGTCTTGCCACTCCTTATTCTCCTCATATCGATATCTCACCCAAAACTTGAAAACTTCAACCACACAAAACTTAACGGAACTTCGTGAGATAGGCTAGTATATGATAAGGAGCAAATCATTCACTTGGGACAAGATTCATAATTTTTTTCACATAATAACTAGTGTAACTTATCATTTACACAATTCATATCACTTAATATATGCTATGGAAACACTAAAACAAGCAAACAATGCATTAAAAACCGAATCTATCAAAAAATCGAACAACCTGTAATGATATGAATAATGAACATACTTATGCAACTCTAAAAATTCTGAAACATTAGGACAACATAGGGAATTTGTATATCAATCATGTGTAAAAAATTCAGATCAAAAGCACGTTCTAGTGAATTATAGGAATTCTAGGAGTGAGCGCAAAAGTTTCTGTTATTGCACATAATCAAATCAACTATCATCCACACTATCTCAAAGGCTTTACTTGGCACTTTATTGAAACGAAAGCTATATAAAATGATTAATATAGTAGATTAATCATGTGAACACACAAAAACAGTAGGTATAAATATTGGGTTGTCTCCCAACAAGCGCTTTTGTTTAATGCCTTTTTAGCTAGGTATGATGATTTTAATGATGCCCACATAAAACAAAGAGTTGAAACATAAGGGGAGCATGAATCAACTAGCATAGGAAGGCAAAACAAGCATGACTTCAAAACTTTCAACACATAGAGAGAAAACTTGATATTATTGAGATGCATATAAGCACATCTTCCCCTCTCATAATAATTTTCTGTAGGATCATTCAACAATATAATTATCACATAAAGCATTCTTTTCAAGATACATAAGCATAGAATTTTTATTACTCTCCACAAAAGAAAATTTCTTCTCATTCATAATAGTGGGAGAAAACTCAACAAAATAACTACCATGTGATCCTTGATTGGCATAATCCAATTGAAAATTAAAATCATGATGAAAAGTTTCATGGTTATGATAATTCTTTATAGCATACATGTCATCACCATAATCATCATAAATAGCAACTTTGTTGTCATAATCAATTGAAACCTCTTTCGAAATAGTGGAATCATCATTAAATAAAGACATGACCTCTCCAAATCCATTTTCATAATTATTACAATAAGATTCAACACCCTCTAAAATAGTGAGATCCTTAGTACCTAGAGTTGACACTCTTCCAAACCCACTTTCATCAATATAATTATTATAGATAGGAGGCATGCTTTCATCATAATAATTTTGCTCATCAAAACATGCGGGACTAAAAAGATCATATTCATCAAACGTAGCATCACCAAGCTTATGGCTTTGCATATCATTAGCATCATGGATATTCAAAGAATTCATACTAGCAACATTGCAACCATACTCATCATTAAAGGATTTTATGCCAAACATTTTATTGAATTCTTCTTCTAACAATTGAGCACAATTTTTTGATCCATCATTCAAGAAAGACATTATAATTATGAATAGTATGAGGCAACCTCAATTCTATTTTTTATTTTTCTTTTATAAACCAAACTATTGATAAACAAGAAACTAAAACATTTGATTGCAAGATCTAAAGATATACCTTCAAGCACTCACGTCCTCGACAACGGCGCCGAAAAAGAGCTTGATGTCTACTATGCAACTTTATTTCTTGTAGACTCTGTTGGGCATCCAAGAGCAGAGTTTTGTAGGACTGTAGGAAATTTCCCTCAAGTGGATGACCTGAGGTTTATCAATCCATGGGAGGCGTAGGATGAAGATGGTCTCTCAAACAACCCTGCAACCAAATACAAGAAATCTCTTGTGTCCCAACACACCCAATACAATGACAAATTGTATAGGTGAAGTAGTTCGGCGAAGAGATGGTGATACAAGTGTAGTATGGATAATAGTATAGGTTTTGTAATCTAAAAATATAAAAACAACAAGGTAGAAAGTAACAAAAGTGAGCACAAACGATATTGCAATGCTTTAAAATAAGGCCTAGGGTTCATACTTTCACTAGTGCAATCTCTCAACGGTGCTAACATAATTGAATCATATAACAATCCCTCAACGTGCGATGAAGAATCACTCCAAAGTTCTTATCTAGCGGAGAACATAAGATAAAATTGTGTGTAGGATATGAAACCACCTCAAAGTTACCCTTCTAATCAATCTATTGAGCCATATGATACGTCTCCAACATATCTATAATTTATGAAGTATTCATGCCCTGTTTACACCAATTGTATATGATTTTGGTATGATTTTGATGAAACTAACCCGGACAAACGTTGTTTTCAGCAGAACTACCGTGGTGTTGTTTTTTGTGCAGAAATAAAAGTTCTCCAAATGCAACGAAACTTTTTGATGATTTTTTTGGAACAGAAGAGGCACTAGAAGCTTCGTGGGAGGACCAGAAGGTGAAGGAGGTGAGCACAAGACAACTGGGCGCGCTAGGAGGCCCAGGCATGCCCTGGTGGGTTGTGTCGACCTCGAGGCCGATCTTCCTGTGATTCCAATGCTGAAAAATCCTATAAATAGAGAAACCATCAGAAATAACTCTAGATCAGAAGTTCCGCTGCCGCAAGCCTCTATAGCCACGAAAAATCAATCTAGACCCTGTTCCGGCGGCCATCTCCATCATCCCGGTGGCCACCATGATGAGGAGGGAGTAGTCCACCCTCGGGACTGAGGGTTTGTACCATTAACTATGTGTTTAATCTATCTATCTCTCTCGTGTTCTTGATGGCACGATCTTAATGTATTGCGGGCTTTGTTAATATAGTTGGATCATATGGTGTTTCTCCCTCTCTATCTTGTTGTGATGAATTGAGTTTTCCCTTTGAGATTTCGTTTTATCGGTTTGAATATTTTTATGGATTTGAGAGCACTTGATATATGTCTTGCATATGAATACCCGTGGTGACAATGGGGTATTATATTGATTCACTTGATATATGTTTTGGCACTCAACTCGCGGATTCCCAGGTGACATTGGGGTAATCTATGCATAGGGGTTGATGCACATTTTTGTCCTTGTTTCACTACCGCAGGGTGCTGCTAACGCGACAGTACAATCAGAGACCCTTCGAGAAACTGTGTGTGATGCCATAATCGCAAACGGTGTTGTATGAAAGCCGTCAGAAATGTATAAAACGTTTGTGATGACGGATGCATCAAACACGGTTCAGGTTTTAGTTGCGTGTGGATGAAGGACATATGGTTCAGTTCAATTAACTATTTGCGATGAGGAGGAACAAAAGAAACGGGTAGCTAGATGAAGGCGTGTACGATACACAACACACGGTTCACTCGGATGGACCGTTTGTGATTAGGAAATAGAAAAGAAACGGGCAGCCAGATGAAGGTGTGTGCGATATATAGCATAAGGTTCACTCGGGTGAACTGTTTGTGATTAGGCAACACAAAAGAAACGGTCAGCCAGATCAAGGTGTGTGGGATATATGGCATGCGGTTCACTCGGATGAACTATTTGCATTGACACAAGAGTACAGAAACGATTCAAGTTAACAAGATGTGTGTGTTGTGCGATGGGATTGCATGCGGTTCACTTGGCCCTTGTCGTCAGTGTGTGACCTCTGTGGCAACCGTTCGCTCCCCAGGCGCCTCTTCGTGTACCGTGGCAACCGTCCACCGACTCTTCGCCTTTCCCTCTCGATTTGGAACTGCTGTCGCACGCTAGCTCTTCCTCCCTCCTCCATTTGCCTCCACCCTTCCTTCTGCCATTGTTTGGTCGTCTTCATGGAGGGAACAAGCCGGAAACGACCCCGTTATTCTTGCCCTGATCTGAATGATGATGGGGTGGAGGAACTCATTGATCGGTGCGACGTCATCACCTCGTCTAGCATGGTAGGTTCGTTCAAGACCATTCTCGACTCAACTAATAACATCATTACAAGGAACCCAAGGGTTCAGGAGCAGTTTGATCTCCCCTATCTTCTTCGCCGTGACCCTGCTGACTGGCGCGGGGACGAGGGAAGCCTCGCCTTGTGTAAGTTGATGCGCCTTGATAATGATACGTATGATGTTAAGATGCCATCGCTTGAGGGCAAGGCTTGGGCAGGCGCAAATGGAGATTGGGTTGTTTATATTGGGTACAACTGCGAGTGGGAACTTGTGAATGTGTACACTCGTCACCGGGTTCCACTTCGAAAAATCTCAGACGACTGCCCAGAGGTTGAGTACACCGGTATTCTACGTGAGTTCAAATACGATCATGCTGACTGTCGTCTATGGAAGATAGCAATTTGTCGAGTTCCCAACCGCTCTTGGGGTTATAGGAATGCTTATGTTGTCGCTATCTTCGACAAGCTTGTTGCCGTCCTTCATGGTTGGACTCGATGGATATTGCTCAAAAATCAGTTTCTATACACGGATGAGTACTGTGATGCAATTCAATACGAGGGTCTTGTGTTTGCTGCCACCACTCGTGGCACTGTTTTTGCATGGAATCCTCATGATTTCGGTACGTTTGTCTTCCACCGTAATTATAATTGTTTCATCCACATGCATGCGGGTTAGCTAGTTTCCCTTTACTAATTAACCTTCTTGTGTTTCCAAGGTCCTTTGAACATTCCACCACCTATACTTGAAAATTCTATTCACGAGCATGAGGACGAGCAGGACCCATATACTCAGTGGCGCCTGGCAACTTATTCCAATGGATCACCTCTTCTTGTCTGTATACGGGGCACTGCTGATGTTACTAAGGAAGCACGTGTTGTCTCGTATGGTCGCACTCTTCAGACCTATTCCAACATCCGTTGCAGGGTATTTGGGATGGATACTGGTGTACTAGCGCCAACACCTTCTCACTGGTTCAGTATTGAAAGTCTTGGAGGAAACTCACTATTCCTTGGACAAAACTATCCAATGATGGTGGAAGGCGATCCAGCTGCTGTTGACACAACGTTACTACCATTTATGAGAAGCAATTATATCTATACCTCGGACATTACTATGCTTCCCTATCGTCCCAATATGGGTATTGAAATAGGCCGCTTCAGCCTGGATGATCAGTCCTGCGTTGGTCTCAAGATTGACAGTAGCTGGCCCTTCCCAGAGAATCACTTCTGGTTCAAAGCAAGTGTTTCCAACGCCGACGAGTGGTTGAGCTGAAGTTCATTTCATCGCTTTGTTATTTTTTGTGTGAGAAAAACTTTACTAGAATGTTTTGTTGGAAATGATCCATAATCCAACGTGTATCCTCGTTGTCGTTGTGGGTTGATGACTTGTTGTATGTAACCAATGGTACATTTGCATATAAGTCCATGAACTCACGCCTGCTAGTGGTGTCCATATGAACAGTGCTAGTGATTTTAGTTGCAAAAATTAGATAGTGCTAGTGATTTGTAGCTGCATATTTTGACAAATCGCAGTGTTACAAGGTTGACAAATGGCAATGTTACTAGATAAACAAATGTCAATCTTTCCAGTTTGAGAAATGGCAACATACCCAAAATGACAGATATGCAAATCTTACCCAATTGTTTGTATGTGTTTGCACACGGGTCATGCAAAACAACCGTTTGCGTTGAAGGGATGCAGAAATCCTGCTCGGCACATTTTCCCTTGGCTGTCGGTTTGCATACGGGTATTCTAACTAAAACATTTGCGATGAGTGTTTTATATTTAAAAATGTTGACATTTTTTTCAAAAGAAAATCATTTGATAAGTCTGTACATTAAGAGAGAAAAACGCAAGTTCGTTCAAACCATATCTTTCATTCTGTCACACTGCGAACTTATATTCATATGGTCGAGAATTCGAGATACATTATTAAACCCCAAAAAAACTATTCCGGCGGCGGCGGAGGAGGCGTGTCACTCCGTCCTTGTCGTTGTCGTCCTCCAGGACGCCGTTGTTGAAGTCTTCAAGGCAGCACAAAATTGTCTTCACTCGTAAATCAAACATCATGTCGTCGTGCGATCGACGGGCGGGGCGCGAGAGGACGGCAACTGGCGCCGCTGAGAGGTAGGGTTCGACGACAGCATCCCATGCCGCTGAGGGGGGGCGCACGGGCATGGGCATGGGCGCGGCAGGTGCAGCCAAACACACAGGGACCGACGCCGCGGTGGGTAGAGGGGCGCACACGGGCGCGGTGGATGCAGCCAAACGCACAGGGGCCGGCGGCACGGTGGGTGGAGGGGCGCGCACGGGCACGGGCACGGGCGCTGGCACTGGCATGTACACGAGCTCGCGCGGGTCCGCGGAGACCTCGCTGACGCCCGCGGCTTCCAGCTCTGCGATAGTGCTCGGCAACCAGCCCGTCAGTGCTACGGGGATGGTCACTGGCGCGGGCGCGTGGATGGGAGCTGGGACGGGAGCGGGGGTAGCAACCACTGCGGCCAGCTCGTTCTAGGCCATGTCCATGAGGCCCCATTCCTCCTTATTTTCTATCTCCTCCGGCTCGGAGTCGACTTCACCAAACTTGAAGACTAGTGGAAGATGATCATTCTACGCCATGGCGGTGGAGGTCTGCGAGGGGGGGAATGGGAGGCGAACAATAAGGCCGCCCGTATTAAATAGCGGCTCGGGCGCCATTAATGGAGAGGAAGGCGGGCAGCCATGGAAGTCAAAGGGCTCGCTTCCCAGTGAGCCTACGCAGCGTAAAGCTCCCACGCTTCCGGCGAGCCTGCGCATTGGAGGACAGCTTGCTCGCCTCTTGGTCATCCTGTGCAACGGACTGCGCTCACACGCCTCCCGTCTAGTCAAGGTCAAGCACCTGTCCGCACGGCACCTCCTACAACCATTAAAACCAAGACACATGGCGTCACATGAACGGTTAACAGAACACACACATTTTGAATTATACAAATGTTTGAGATATTAAGTGGCAGCTATTTTTTCAAAATGCCTTTGTTGGCTGTCATTATTCGAGTGCGCCTTCTCTCAAAATGGACAAGAGAAATACCACATCATGTCGGGCGCCATTCTATGATAGCATGCCAAGTTTCATGAATTTCAGACGAGTTTTGGATTTACTAGAATTTAAAAACCAGGCATCTCAATGTTTTGTCGGCAATCAACGGTGCCCTGGTGTTTGAAATTCATTCCCATTTATTGCATGGGACCTAAGCATGCACCCAAGGACACAAATTTGATTTTTCAACCAATTTATATGCACTAGAGCATGTGCATGTAGTTCAAATTTGAATTATGAACATAAATTCATTGAAAACTCAGTTAATGCATAAAAATGTCCAAAAGAACCCCAAAAAATCATAAAAATTGACATAACACTCCTGTTGTTCTATGTTGACACGAGAAAAAATTTGGAAGCAATAAGAGGCAGTGGATATCGTTTCGCCCCAAAAGGTGGGACGTTCCCTACCGAAACCATGATGCTTGTTGTGAGAAGCTCTGGCTTGTGAGAAGCATATACCCAAACCTGCCCCAAACGGGACAAAATTTTTACCACGACATGTTGATGCCGCACCATGAAAGCATGCCAAGTTTCATGAATTTCAGACGAGTTATGGATTTACTAGAATTTAAAAACGAGGCATTTCAATGTTTTGCCGGCAATCAACGGTACCCTGGTGTTTGAAATTCATTCCCATTTCTTGTATGGGACCTAAGCATGCACCCAAGGACACATATTTGATTTTTCAACCAATTTATGTGCACTGGAGCATGTGCATGTAGTTCAAATTTCAATTATGCACATAAATGCACTGAAAATTCAGTTAATGCATAAAAATGTCCAAACGAACCCCGAAAAATCCCAAAAATTGACACAACACTCCTGTTGTTCTATGTTGACACGAGAAATTTTTTGAAAGCAATAACAGGCAATGGATATAGTTTCGTCCCCAAAGGTGGGACGTTCCCTACCGAAACTATCGGTGCACAAAAGGAGGGGTCCTATTTTGTACCCCTTTACTTGTGCGCGGGCAGTTGGAGCCGCGCCTGTGGCCACACTTAGCAGGGCAAAGGAAGGAAGCAAAGCCACAAGACAACTAGAGCAACGCCACCAGAAACACGAAGCGCAGAAGGGCGAGGTGAACTCCCCCGGCAAGACCCTTGCCGGGGCGGCCTCCACAGCCCCGGCAAGAACCTTGTCGGGGCAACTTGCCCAACGCCAGCAGGGCTGCCACCCTTGAGCCTGAGAGTTCCGACGCCCTCAACCACAATGGAACCAAAGCTCGGGAGGCGCCTCCGTGGTGGCATGCAGATCTTTGTGAAGACCAAGAACATGCAAGACTAGATGAGAATCAGAAGACGGAGATCCTCAGAGAGATCATTGTGAGGATACCCACGAGACCCCCCAGCAAGACCCTTGCCGGGGACGCCCACGACGCCACGGCAAGACCCTTGCCTGGGCCCCATCAAGACCCTTGCCGAAGATATCTACGGGGCCGCAGCCAGGCCCACATCTGCCAAGACTCCACCGCCGTTCCCATGCAGCTGCCAGCCCGCCAACTAGGCGAGCACCTGCATGGCGACGTGCGGCCTCTAGGCCAACTCAGCAAGCACCTGCGTGGTGGCATGCAGATCTTCGTGAAGACTCTGCCACCGCACCAACTCAGCAGCCAGCCAGCCAACATGGCGCTACACGCCTCGTCAGCTCGTACGCGTGTCGAAGCCGGGCGAGGCGGCGACAGCTGGGACGAGCTTCCTTGCCGTCCCCGATAAAGCAAGAAGGGCACGTCCGCAACGCACTAAATGTGTTTTTCCTATGGTGCTAGGAGATAGACTCGACTACTGTACAACTTTCCACCTCCTTTGTGCCACTTTGGCAGCCCCTTTTGACTATAAAAGGAGGCCCGCGGTGTACTGAGGAAGGATTCGGTATTTTTGGACCCTACACGCTTTGTAGCTAGTCCAAGAACACCAGATAAACATAAACCAGTACAAGTAGGGTATTACGCATCACTTGTGGCCCGAACCTGGATGATCCCCCTGCGTTCATCTCTCAATCCCGCTCTTTCCACAACCCCGCGCCCGCCAACCATAGCAAAAGGGATTCCTCGTGATCCTGTGGGTGTCGTTTCCCCCGACATCTTTGGCGCACCAAGTAGGGGACGCAAGCTATGAAAATCTGGCTTGGAGGTTAGCACACCGACTTCATCATCACCATGGCCCCCAAGAAAAAGGTGATCACAGCGATCGGCTCGTTCGGGGCCGGCCCGTCCGCGCCAGCATGAGCAGGCGGCCGGGTGGCCACGGATGGGGCTGGAGACGTGGCCCGCGAGCATCCACGACATTCTGGCTATCGGAGCCAGGCGAGCGGCGTTATATGATTCTGCGGCGACGAGCCACGTGCCGCTGGGTCCGGGGGCGGGGCCGTGCTACCCACGGGCGGCGCAGCAGCCTCTACGGCACCCCAGATGGCGCCCGCGCCGCGCCCTTCCCAGGCCGCGCGCGATGAGCAACACCGCGATGCCGGAGCCCCCAGGCACCGCCGCGGAAAGAGCCCTGTTCACCACTCGCAGGACGAACCAGGCGGCGTGCGACCGCGGGACCGTGATAGAGCCCCTTCTAACCCGGTCGGAGCACGTCACGGTCTACGCAGATCTCGCCGCCACTTACGCCAGTAGAAGCGCTGGCGCGCGCGCAGCTGCTCCTCGACTTCCCCCTACTGTGGAGAAGCACGACGAGTGGAGAGCCACCATCCGAAGCCTTGTCAGCTTCGCCAACAAAGACGAGCCGCTCCCAACGGGACCCTCGCACCGGCATCCTGACGAGCCGGTGCATTCCTGCGGTGGGGGGACCAGAGACGCTGCGACCATGATGCACTTCCCCGCGGCCGCGACAACAGCCACAGGTCCGTCGACCCGACGTCGGTGACAACGTTTTCCATAGCGTCGTCCAACCCACGAACCCGCTGCGACCAACGTCAAGTCCTTCAGGAACGGGCCCAGGAAGACGCTCGAACTACCATCGAACGACGACGGGAGACGCGCCATCAGTCAGGTTGGCGTGCGGGGCCTGCTATGGACCACCCGGCGCTGGGGGGCCCCGGTGACCTGCCTTACGAGGTGGGTTGTCCAGCCTTTACCCTGGAGCTGCGGCAGTTCTAGTGGCCCTCCCACCGCACGTTCAAGCCCGATGTTGGTGAGAAGTACAATGGCAAGACCCACCCGTCGGAGTTCCTCAGCATCTACACCATCCCGATGCAGGCTGCTGGGGCTCGCGATGATAAGGTGCTTGCCAATTACTTCCCGTTGGCACTCAAACCCAACGTCATGTCGTGGTTGATGCACTTGCCAGCGGATTCCATTTCTTCTTGGTCAGATTTGTGTCATCAATTCGTTGGCGCCTTCACTGGAGGCCACCAAGCTCATGGCCAGGCAAGCGATTTGCACATCATCCCCCAGAAAGAAGGTGAAAACATGCGCAACTACATACAGAGGTTCAGCCGGGTGCAATACAACATCCCAGATGTTCATCCCGCCGCCATTATCAGCGCATCCATCAGAATGTGCGCAACAGCAAGATGCGTGAAGAGTTGGCGATGAACAAGGTCAAGGATGTGGCCGAACTTTATGTTCTGGCCGATAGATGTGCTCGAGCTGAAGAGGGGATGAAGTACCCCGGCGAGGAAGCTGGTGCGGAAACTGACTCCACAGACGAAGACACCGCCGCCCCGACAGAGAAGGGCAGGCGCTGCAACAGAAAGCGCAAGGGCATGACTATGCTTGCCGTTGAGGGATCCGGCGAGCTCGACACCGCCAAAAAGGCCAAGGCTGGCAACCCCGGCAAAGAGGTTGCCGGGTGTGCTGCCTGTTTGGCCCTGGCGGCCGCTGGCAAGCCAGGAGGCTCCGTCAAGCAGTACTGCAAGATCCACCGCACCAAGGGCCATGACCTCCAGAACTTCCGAAAGGTTGAGATGCTTGCAGAAAAGCAGAAGGCTGAATATGAAAGGCGAGACAAGGAAAAGGGTCAGGATGGTGCTGAAGGATCCGACAAGAAGCGTGGCGGCCAAGGGGGTCGCTGGGGCAAAGATAACCAACAAGAGAGGCCCGCTCGGGGCCGCGACAAGAAATAGGAAGATGATGATCACAACGAGGACGAAGAGTCTGGCGAGCACGAGTTCTAGAAGGTTATAGAGGTCATGTGCGTCGACGGTGGCGCCTTGTTGCACACCTCACACCGCCAGCTGAAGAAGTGGGCTCGTGAGGTCACTGCGGCAGAGCCGTCGTTCGATGCCCAGAAGCCCCTGAAGTGGTCCCGCACGCCCATCTTTTTTGACACCGAGGATCACCCTGATCGCACAACTGCGGTCGGGTGTTTGCCGTTGTTGGTTTCACCAACAATACACAACCTCAAGGTGACCAAAGTGCTGGTTGACGGTGGAGCCGGTCTGAATTTGATCTCGCCCGCTATGATCAAAAAGCTGCAGATTCCTGATGGAGATCTCAAGGAGACGGGCATGTTCCAAGGGGTCAACCCGGGAAGGAGTCAGCCGAAAGGTAAAATCACGCTGCCCATTACGTTCGGGGGCGAGCTGAACTACAGGACTGAGAAGATCATTTTTTATGTTACCGAGATCCCCCTACCGTACAACAGGATCCTTGGCCGCCCAGCGTTGGCCAAGTTCATGGCGGCGTCACACTATGCCTACAACACATTCAAGATGCCGGGGCCACTGACCATCATGACCGTCCCCTCTGACATGAAAGACGCGCTCATCTGCGACGACCAACTCTACTGAGAGGCAGTTGCAGCAGCTACCGCTAGGGCACATGCTCCTACCGCTGAAGCCCCGGGAAGGAAGAAAGCCGGCAAGACCTCTTGCACCCACTCAGGCAAGCGCACCTCTTTGGAGTGTTGTGCTCCCGTTGAGAACGTGCCGGAGAGCTCCACCGGCAAGAGCAAGAAGTCCAAGGCTGCACCACCAGAAACCAAGAAGGTGTTCGTCAAGGAGGATGGCACGGGCGGGGCTTTCACTATAAGGTCCACCCTCGATGGCAAATAGGAAAGAGCCCTCGTCGCCTTCCTGCGGGCGAATGTTGATGTATTTGCATGGCAAGCATCTGACATCCCCGGCATTCCCAGGGAGGTGATTGAGCACCATCTCGCTGTCTGTCCTCACGCGTGGCCCGTCAAGCAGAAGGTCAGGAAGCAAGCTTTGGAGCGACAAGAGTTCATCATTGAAGAGATCAGGAAGTTGGAGGCGGCACGCCTGGTAAGAGGAGTACTCCACCCCGCATGGTTGGCCAATCCGGTGGTGGTGCGTAAGGCAAATGAGAAGTGGAGGCTGTGTATTGACTACACAGACATCAATAAAGTCTGTCCAAAGGATCCTTTCCCTCTGCCACGTATCCATCAGATTGTAGACTCCACTGCCCGGTGTGACCTGCTGTCATTCCTCGATGCCTACTCAGGATATCACCAGATCTTCATGATGAAGGAAGACGAAGAGAAGACCACGTTCATCACCCCATGTGCCTACTCAGGATACATGTATGAATGCTTTTTGAGTTGAAGAGCGCTGGTTCAACATTTGCCCGAGCAGTCTAGATTGGTTTTGAGCCCCGACTACATAGAAATATGGAAGCTTATATGGATGACATAGTGGTCAAAACAAAGGACAAGGCCACGCTCGTGCAAGATTTAGAAGAAACATTCTCCAATCTGCGCAAGATCGACCTCAAGCTCAACCCAGAGAAGTGCATGTTCTGTGTCCCCTCCGGCAAACTTCTCCGGTTCTTTGTGTATCAACGTGGAATCGAAGCAAATCCCGACAAGATCAAGGCGATCGAGCAGATTGAGGCGCCGAAATGGGTCAAAGACGTCCGTAGGCTCGCCGGCTCCATTGCTGCCCTGAGTAGGTTCATCTCCAAATCTGCTGAGCGTGCCCTCCCCTTTTTCAAAGTTTTGAAAAAGGCGGGTCCCGTAAAACGGACTCCAGAGGCAGAGGCAGCGCTGCAAGATTTGAAGAGGTACCTCTCCTCCGCGCCAATACTAGTCGCGCCTAAACCACGGGAGCCGTTGCTGCTGTACTTAGCAGCAACGAATCAAGTGGTCAGTGATGCGCTGGTGGCGCAGAGGGAACTTGAGGGAGAAGCAGCAGTTGCAGCAGAGTCGTCGGATGGCGGGTCGGGGTCTTCCTCGGCAGAGCCTGACGCAGGCAAACCAGAACCCCCGGCAAGGCTCGGACCCACCGAGGCAGAGCTCGAGCGGATGGGCGAAGTGGGACAGAAGAAGAAGATGGTGCAGCACCCAGTGTATTTTGTCAGTTCCCTCTTGCAGGGGGTTAGGTCAAGATATTCTGGAATGCAGAAGCTGCTTTTCGGCCTTCTCATGGCCTCGAGAAAGCTGCAGCACTATTTCCAAGCGCACGAGATCACCTTCGTCACCCGCCTCCCTTTGCAACGGTTTTTGCACAACCCAGATGCGACCGGGAGGATTGTGGAGTGGGCATTGGAGCTGTCGAGCTTTGGCCTCAGGTTTGAAAGTACTTCAACGATCAAGAGCCGAGCTTTGGCAGAGTTCATAGCATAGTGGACCGCAACGCCCGGCGAGGAGATTCAAGAGACCACCCTTCCCGGCAAGGAGACGAGGAGTGAGTGGATTATGTACTTTGACGGAGCTTTCTCACTCCAAGGTGTTGGGGCTGGTGTGCTACTCGTCGCACCCACTGGAGAGCACCTCAAGTACGTAATCCATATGCACTTCCCCTGGGAAAAATCAATGAACAATACAGCAGAGTACGAGGGGTTGCTTGCTGGTCTCATGATCACCGCAGACCTCGGAATCAAGAAGCTCATCATCAGAGGTGATTTGCAGCTCGTCGTAAAGCAAGTTAACAAAGATTACCAGAGCCCGTTGGTGGAGGCCTACGTGAATGAAGTGAGGAAGTTGGAAGAACGTTTCAATGGCCTACAGGCAGAACATGTTCCCCGAGCGGAGAACAGCATTGCCGACGACCTGTCGAAACGCGCGGCCCTCAAGTTGCCTGTGGAACCAGGTAACTTTGTACTTCAGTTAATACAACCATCCGTAGAGCCATCAGCAGGGCAGAACAAGCGAAGGAAGACAAGCCCCGACAAGTACCTTCCTGTCGAGCTCCCAGGAGCCACCGGCAAGGAGGTTGCCGGGTACCCCAAGCTTTCCGAGGGGTAACTACCTCCGACGGGGCCCCTGCTACCTATTGAGCACTGCATTGGTTTTCCCTTAAAGAGGAAAGGGTGATGGAGCAAAGTAGCGTAAGTATTTCCCTCAGTTTTTGAGAACCAAGGTATCAATCTAGTAGGAGGCCACACGCAAGTCCCTCGTACCTACACAAACAAATAAGAACCTTGCAACCAACGCGATAAAGGGGTTGTCAATCCCTTCACGTCCACTTACAAAAGTGAGATCTAATAGAGATGATAAGATAATATTTTTGGTATTTTTATGATAAAGACTGAAGTAAAGAAAGCAAAATAAACGGCGCCAGAAATAACTTGTTGACGGGAGATTAATATGATGGAGAATAGACCCTGGGGTGATAGGTTTCACTAGTGGCTTCTCTCAAGATAGCATAAGTATTACGGTGGGTAAACAAATTACTGTTGAGCAATTGATAGAATTGAGCATAGTTATGAGAATATCTAGGTATGATCATGTATATAGGCATCACGTCTGTGACAAGTAGACCGACTCCTGCCTGCATCTACTACTATTACTCCACGCATCAAACACTATCCAGCATGCATCTAGAGTATTAAGTTCATAAGAACGGAGTAACGCTTTAAGCAAGATGACATGATGTAGAGGGATAAACTCATGCAATATGATATAAACCCCGTATTTTTATCCTCGATGGCAACAATACAATACGTGTCATTTCCCCTACTGTCACTAGGATCGAGCACCGCAAGATTGAACCCAAAGCTAAGCACTTCTCCCATTGCAAGAAAGATCAATCTAGTAGGCCAAACCAAACTGATAATTCGAAGAGACTTGCAAAGATAACCAATCATACATAAAAGAATCCAGAGAAGATTCAAATATTGTTCATAGATAATCTTGATCATAAAGCCACAATTCATCACATCTCGACAAACAAACCGCAAAAGAAGATTACATCGAATAGATCTCCAAGAGAATCGAGGAGAACTTTGTATTGAGATCCAAAGAGAGAGAAGAAGCCATCTAGCTAATAACTATGGACCCGAAGGTCTGAGGTAAACTACTCACACATCATCGGAGAGGCTGTGGTGTTGATGTAGAAGCCCTCCATGATCAATGCCCCCTCCGGCAGGACGCCGGAAAAGGCCCCAAGATGGGATCTCACGGGTACAGAAGGTTGCGGCGGTGGAATTAGGTTTTCGTGGTGCTCCCCGATGGTTTGGTGGTACGTAGGTATATATAGGAGGAACAATTAGGTCGGTGGAGCAACGAGGGGCCCACAAGGGTGGAGGGCGCGCCCCCTGCCTCGTGGCCTCCTTGGTGATTTCTTGACGTCCACTCCAAGTCCTCTGGATCACATTTATTCCAAAAATAACTCTCCCGAAGGTTTCATTCCGTTTGGACTCCGTTTGATACTCCTTTTCTGCGAAACACTGAAATAGGCAAAAAAACAACAATTCGGGCTGGGCCTCAGGTTAATAGGTTAGTCCCAAAAATAATATAAAAGTGTATAAATAATCCCATTAAACATCCAAAACAGAATATATAATAGCATGGAGCAATCAAAAATTATAGATACATTGGAGACGTATCAGCCCCAGGCCCTGATCGTAGAGGC
Organism: Aegilops longissima; assembly: GCA_021605205.1. Taxonomy (NCBI): domain Eukaryota; kingdom Viridiplantae; phylum Streptophyta; class Magnoliopsida; order Poales; family Poaceae; genus Aegilops; species Aegilops longissima. Next base: position 515,209,178 of record CM038679.1, read on the forward strand.
GGCTGCCCCTGCGGCCGAAGATGTGCCTTTGGTCCTTTCCGTCGAGCCCCAGGCTCCGGCATGGGTGCAGCCCACCGTCCATTTCCTCCAAACAGGAGAGCTCCCCGAGGAGCAGGAAGAAGCAGAGAAAGTAGCCTGTCGGTCCAACATGTACCAGTTCGTGGATGATACCATGTACAGAAGGAGGCCAAGCGGAGTCAGGCTAAAGTGCATTCCTCAAGAGGACGGACTAGAGCTGTTGGAAGAGATACATGGAGGTATGTGTGGCTCCAACATAGGGTCAAGGGCCCTTGCCGGCAAGGCATTCCGGCAAGGTTTCTTCTGGCCCACAGCCCTCCAGGATGCAGCTGCGTTAGTAACCAAGTGTGAAGCGTGTCAGTTCCATTCGAAGAAGCTTCATCAACCTGCTCAAGGCCTTCAAAAAATCCCTCTCTCCTGGCCATTTTCGGTCTGGGGGCTCGACGTACTGGGATTCTTCCCCCGTGCCGTTGGGGGCTTTGTGTACTTGTACGTCGCAATCGACAAGTTCACAAAGTGGCCCGAAGTGGAGGCAGTGAGGAAGGTGACAGCACAGTCAGCCATCAAGTTCTTCAAGGGGCTAGTTTGCCGTTTTGGTGTGCCGAACAGGGTCATCACCGACAACAGCACGCAGTTCACAAGCCGCACCTTCATGCAATACATCCAGGACCTCAGCAGCAAGGTCTGTTTCGCTTCAGTTGCACACCCACGGAGCAACGACCAGGCGGAGAGGGCAAATGCTGAAGTACTGTGAGGCCTGAGGACAAAGACTTTTGATAGGCTGCACAAGTGTGGAAGGCGCTGGATTGATGAGTTGCCGACGGTTCTTTGGTCGATCACCAGCCAGACACCCTTTGCCCTAGTATACGTGGCAGAAGCAGTTCTCCCCACGGAACTCATATACGGGTCACCTCGAGTGCTCGCTTATGAGGAGCTTGAGCAAGAGCAGTTGCGGCAAATGACGCAACGCTCCTTGAGGAAGATCGTCTTCAGGCGGCTGTGCAAGCTGCATGCTACCAGCAAGCCTTGCGCCGCTACCATAGCTGCAAGGTTCATGCCCTAAGTCTTGAGGAAGGCGACCTTGTTCTTCTGCATGTTCAGTCAGCCAAGAATTCCAACAAGTTGACGCCAAAGTGGGAAGGCCCTTATCGGGTAACACGAGTCACCAGGCCTAGAGCAGTCCGCTTGGAGACCGAAGATGGTATCCTAGTGTGTCGGCATCCTGGGAACAGGGGTCCCCACACTTGCATGCCTGCGGCCCACCGCGTGGCTCCACCAGTGGCCCTGTATGACCCATCTTCACCAGGAAACACTCAAGACCCTCGCGAGGGGCCAAGACTCGCGAGGCGGACGATGCAAGACCTCCTCGGGGGCGGCCTCACCAGGCCGACTCGCGAAGGGTGGAGAGATCAAGGCAAGGGGCACCTCGCGAGGTTCCTATGACGCAAGCCGTGATGACCGGGGCCGGGCGGGTTTGAATCTCAGGCAAAGACGTTGGGTCGAGTTGATTACAGATTACGACTTAGGAATATCTTACACCCCAGGCAAAGCCAATGTCATGGCTGATGCACTAAGTCGCAAATCTTATTGTAACAATCTAATGTTACAACAAAGTCAACCACTTCTCCACGAGGAATTACGTAAGCTTAACCTTCACATTGTTCCTCGAGGATTCCTTTCCACCCTGGTGGCGAAACCCAACCTTATGGATCAAATCATAACCGCTCAGCGGTTTGATAGAGGAATATCCCGAATTAAGGAGAACATTGCTAGCGGAGTTGCTAAGTGTTTCTCCATAGATGAGCGAGGTGTTGTCTTCTTTGAGAACCGCTTGGTGGTTCCCAAGAAACAACAACTACGGCAATTGATCCTTAAGGAAGCTCATGAATCTCCTCTCACCATTCATCCCGGTAGTACTAAAATGTATCAAGACCTATGCCAGAGGTTTTGGTGGACTAGGATGAAGAGAGAAATCGCTCAATTCATTGCTAATTGTGACGTCTGTCGTCGTGTTAAAGTAGAGCATCAACGGCCTGCTGGCACCCTTCAACCTTTGGCTATTCCTAAATGGAAATGGGATAAAATCGGTATGGATTTCATTATCGGGTTTCCCAGGACCAAGAGAGGGAATAATGCTATCTTCGTCGTCGTCGATCGTCTTTCCAAAGTAGCCCACTTCCTACCCATTCGTGAGAGTATAACCGCTAGCCAGCTAGCTGATTTGTACATCTCTCGAATAGTGTCTCTTCATGGTGTTCCATTGGAGATTAACTCAGACCGTGGAAGTCTCTTCACCTCTCGATTTTGGGGAAGTTTCCAAAATGCTATGGGAACTCGTCTCTCCTTTAGCACAGCCTTCCATCCTCAATCAAGTGGTCAAGTAGAACGAGTCAATCAAATTCTGGAGGATATGCTTCGATCTTCTGTCATCTCTTTCGGCATGAATTGGGAGAAATGCCTTCCATTCGCTGAGTTCGCTTATAACAATAGTTATCAAGCTAGCTTGGGCAAAGCTCCTTTCGAAGTTCTCTATGGACGAAAATGTCGAACGCCTCTTAACTGGTCAGAAACCGGGGAAAGACAACTCTTTGGCCCGGATATGACCCAGGAAGCAGAAGAGCAAGTTCGCGTTATTCGTGAGTAACTGAAAACACCCCAATTTCGTCAAAAGAGCCAATATGACCGCAATCATAAGCCTATGTCTTATGAAGTTGGGGAGAAGGCTTACCTTCGGGTTACTCCTTTGAAGGGAACCCATCGATTCGGTATCAAAGGCAAGTTGGCTCCTCGTTACATTGGACCCTTTCGCATTCTTGCCAAACGAGGAGAAGTTGCCTACCAATTGAACTACCTGCATCTTTCCAGAGTCCATGATGTCTTCCACGCTTCTCAACTCAGCGTTGCTTCTCGGATCCTATCCGTGGAGTGGACCACTAAACGCTTGATCTCCAAGATAATCTCACCCATCGAGAATATCACGCTCAGATCCTTGATCGCCGAGCGCACCACTCGACGCCGAATATCAAGTTTCTCAAGGTTCAATGGTCAAACCATTCCGAGCAAGAAGCAACTTGGGAAAGGGAGGATCGTCTTCGACTTGAGTACCCCACCTTCTTCCCGACGGATCCTAAATCTCGGGACGAGATTCTTTTGAGTGGGGGTGAGTTGTCACATCCTAGTTAGTCCTTGCATTGGAGTGTTGCATCATGTTTACCTTTCATCAGAAATTTGAAATGGGGAAGACAGAACCCCCAGAACCCCTCTGAATCCAACTAGGGTTTACTAAAAATATTTTCAATGAACCTGAAATGCCCTTCTAAGATGTTCATCACCTTTGCCTTGGTCCTAAACCACTGTCAGAAGTGATGCACAAATTTCTAGGTCACTCTAAGGTCACTGGATTAAATCTTTAGCTATTTGAATTTGGGCATTTAAATTATATAAAATATTTCAAATGCTCAAATAATCCCAAACTAAAATGTTCCATGCTGGAATTATTCCAACTAAGGACCAGGTGCGGTTTGGTGATTTTTGGAGTTGCCTAGGTATTTTTAGAAATGCAACAAACCTACAAAAATAATTAAAAAAACAGAAACAAAAGAGAAAGTCTTACCTGGCGCCACCCAGCAGGCCCACCTGCCGGCCCAGCCCAGCACCGCTCCAGCGAGCTGCTTGGCTTGGCCAGGCAGGCACGCAGCTGCTCGACGGTGAGCATAGCATGCGTGCCATGCAGCTGCCCGCCGCCTCGCCGCTCCCCTCGTCGAGCTGTCGGCGTGGGACGAACCCTCTCTCTCTCCCCGACCTCGCAGGCACTCGCTCTTCCCTCTGGCTCCTCTCTCTCGCCCTCCCCGACGTCGCCCGAGACGTCACCGTCGCCGCTGCTCACCGCAGCCGCGTCCAACGCCTTCCCTGCGCCCTCTCACCGTGTCCGGACGGTTCGTCTTCGTCGACTACGACGACTAGCCAAGCCGCATGACGCCGGAGCCCCTGCATCATCCCCGCCGTCGTCGTCTTCAACCTCGGGCCGCCCAGATCGCCGTCCCCGTTCCGACCGCACCGAGCCTTCCCCGAGCACGCTGACCATCCCTGCGGCTTCCGTGTGAGCTGCTGAACCTCCCCGTGCTTTCTGTTTCGCCCCTAGAATATCGTAGACGCCACGTCTCTTGTGCCCGAACGCGCCGCCACATGACCACGTCGCCGGCGCTGCTCCGGTGACCATTTGGTCACGGGCTTGTGCCTCACACACTCGCGCCGCCAGAGAGGCTGTAGGTGCTAGCGCCACACCGCCTAGGCCACTGCAGCCACGCTGCACGATCTGGCCCGAGCTTCGGCCTCCGCCAAACTCGCTGCCGACGATGCTCGCCACTCCTGTGCCAAGCCATCACCACGGTGGATGCGGGCGAGCACCAGCTGCCCGTAGCTGCTCTCCGCGTAGCAAATGGAGCTCTGTGGGCAATCCGCAGCACGCGCGCCTCGACTCGCCGGGCTAAACGCCGCAAGCTTTGACTCACGACCGGCGGGTTTGACCTCACGACATAGTTGACTAGGTGGGGCCCTCGCTAATTAAACTAGTTTAGGTTTAATCAAAATTAGTTAGTCTAATTAGCTACCGACATGCGGGACCCACTGGTCAGGTTGACCTGGACGCCTGCTGACCCCGACCCCGCCTCGACGATCACGACGCAATAATTAATTTCTGGTTTTATTTGTATTCAGGAAATTCCAGAAATTGTTGCAAACTTCAAAAAATCATAGAAATTAATCAGAATCCAAATGCAAAGTTTTATATATGAATTTTGATCAGAAAAATTCAATCTATCCATTGGTAATGGCTTCATGCATGACAGAACAAGTTAACATTGTTGTTTAAGCAGAATAAGATAATGCACCTTTATGGCTATGTTAAATGAGCTAACATTTGAATCTTTGATTCAAATGAGTTCATCCTTTCGTTCTAGCTTGCATTAGGCCAACACACATTCATATTGCCATGTCATAGCATGCATCATATTGTTGCATATCGTCATGTGTCGTTTATGTTCGTGTGTCTTTCATGATAGGTTCTCGCCCGAGGATAACCCGAATATCCGCTCAAGGGCGTATCCTACCACCACTACATCAGGCAAGAAACCCATTGATCATTCCGATACAAACCCATGTTCTCGCTTCTGCTCTTGATTACTGCATTAAGAAAACGTGTTTCAAACTGTTGTGTGTTGCGGTAGTTGAACCCACTTCCTTTGCATGACCTGTCATTGCCACAAAGAATTCAGATAAAACCCACTAGTATGTGTACGAGTTGATTGAGCCATGTTTGTGATTCCTGCCATGCTATGCTTGCTATGCTTAGAGTTGTGTCAGGTCTGGCTCATCGGGATGATGAACTGGAGTGAAAGGTTGTGTCGGGTTCGAGAGTGAAAGTGTTGAACACGATTTGGTAAAGGTATCGATGAGAGGCCATGTAGGAGTACATGGTGGGTTGTTTCATTGAAGCCGTCCCTAAGAACTGAGCCTGTGTGTGTGATTTAAGACTTAGCTACTAACATGCATTGGGATCATTAATTGACCCTCTCGACTTATTAACCACTCTTTTCCTCAGTCCAGGAGTTGCAAGTAGTTTCTGGTGTTTGTAGCATGTTGGGGGCCGCACGCAGCGCTGACCTTAGGAGTGGGCTGTGTTGCGGTAGGCACGTGGCCCGGTGTACCGATTCGCCCGTTTGGTGTCTCGGGAATCCTGCACACATCGTTCGGGGCCGTTAGTGGAAACCTCGGCCGGACTCCCTGCGGATGGAACCCGAACAGGCGATAAACCTGGACTAGGGACTCGTGTGTTTAGTCAGGTCGTGGCCGACACCCTCGCTGGGCTTCTGCTTGAAGGTTGCTGAGTACATGTCATGTAGCGGCGATAAGTGGTGAGAGCATGTGTGAAGAAGTACACCCCTGCAGGGTATAAGACTATTCGAATAGCCGCGTCCGAGGTAAAGGACTACTTGGTCACCTATACAGTTCATAGACAAGTAAACGGATACTACTAAAAGCCTCAAGATAGTGTGAGTATCATGGATGGCCCTCTCGAGGTTGACGAGAGAGGATCCACTGTGGAGTATTGTGATGGTGATTAGTGGACTGCAGCGACAAATGCTTTTCAAGTGGTGTCACGAGGATAGCTTAGCCAAGAGTCAAAGCTGGCTTGCTGAAATAACTCCACTACCTTCTTGAGAATGTGCATGTATAATAGGATTCTGTTGTAAGACTTGCTGAAAATTTCGCACTCATGTTTGCTTAATTAATGTTTTTGCACGACAACACCCCCCTCCGATGGGTTTTATGTAGACCTTGACGCCGACGAGTGAACTGCCACCTGTGTGGTGATCCAAGGCTTGTGAAGGGCCACCAGAGATAGAAGGGCTTCATCAAGTTCTCTTTCTTTTAGAGTCTCAGACTGCAGACTAGTTTGCTTCCGCATGTGCTTGTATGTTTGTATGACTTGAGTGTTGGGTCATGTGACCCCTATCTGTATGGATATGTTATGTATGGCTCCTCGGAGCCTCTTAAATAAAGTACTTTGAGTTGTAGAGTTTTGTTGCCATGTTGTATGTACTCATATCGGGCATATTGTGTGTATGATTAAAATGCTTGGTATGAGTGGGATCCAACAATCCAGTTGTTTATCCTTGGCAGCCTCTCATATGGGGAAATGTAGTCTAGTGCTTCCTAAGCGATAGTAGTCCTCTACAGCTCGATGTGATTCATGTATGCCTGTCCCCATGGGTTAGCGCCGCTTTGGGTTCACGACTAGCCATGTCGGCCCGGGTTCTCTGTCATGTGGATGCTAGCGACACTATCATATACGTGAGCCAAAAGGCGTAAACGGTCCCGGGCCATGGTAAGGCGACACCCGTGGGAATACCGTGCGTGAGGCCGCAAAGTGATATGAGGTGTTACCGGCTAGGTCAATGTGACTTGGAATCGGGGTCCTGACAACTGCCCTTCCCTACGGAGGAGGGTGCGGCCGCTGCAGGCAAGCTGGTCCCGAGCAGCACCGTCGTGTCCTCCTTCCTCCTCTTCACCGTGGGCGTCGGCCTAGTCAAGCAACGGGAAGAATCAAGAATAAGCAACAGAAGTAGGAACAAGGCAAGACAAGAATACTTACTAGTCCACCGCAGCGTAGTCCCTCTGCTTCCTAAGCTTGAAGCCTGAGAGCCTCGCAGCCTGAGGCGCGGGCGCAAGGGCTCTAGGCGCAGAAGAGGGGGCAGCAGGCAAGTTTGAAGCAGCGTCAGGTAGCGTCATAACAGGGGCATCATCTCGGGAGACCAGCACCGACCTTCCTCTCGTCGGAATCTCGGCCGGCGACCTCCTCCGAGGACTGACCTTGGACCTCAAGGAGCCCCCTACAGTGCATAGCTCCCCCCTTCCCAGGGGAACATCGGCCTCGTCATCATCATCAGGAAGGGTGCAGAGGATGTCGGCCTTGCTCAAGGGGGTGGTCTCCCCAGCCCCTTCGCAGGTCGCCTCGGAATCGTGCTCCTCCACCTCCTCTTCCTCCTCCTCCTCCCCCTTGTGAGACTCGCCGGAGGACACGTCCACCGGGGCCGTTGTCACCGGAGCGCTCAAGGGTGCAGGCAGCACAAGCTCGTGCTCGTCAAAGATGGGCATGGCGGCGGCGACCTCTGCCCCGTTGGGGCGGCGGAACAAGGGAACAAAGCAATCGGGCGGGTACCCCTGGTCGTCCCCAACCAAGGAGCGAAGAGCCGAGTGCAATTCCTCATCAGAAAGGGGCTCCAGGCACAGGCGGAGGTCGTCCCCTTCGTCTCCAATCTTCCACAATGGGCGCGACGCGCTTGGAGGGGAGCCACGCGCTGCGCCATGAATTCTTTGGCGATCATGGCCCCCGTTAGCCTTGCCGTCCTCGAGTCGCTGGACTTCAGGTCGGTAGTCATCATCTCCAGTACCTGTGTGGGCCGAGGGTCGGTGAGCTTCGTGTGAAGCCATCCCTCATGGGACACAGGCATCTCTGTCGGCAGCACCACCCGGGGGTGGGAGCACTTGGCGTCCATCAGGATCCACTTGCTCCTGAAGCCCTCGGCCTTCTTCCCAGCCTTCGAGATGGCATTGGTCTTCTTGGCCGCGACAAAGCCAACGCACCCTGAGCAGGGGTCCTCCTTAAGGCGAAGGAAGAAGAAGTGGCGCAGCAGTGCCACGGACGGCATCACTCCGACGTATGCCTCGTAGTAGAAGGCGAAGATCGACAGGAGGAGGACGCAGTTGGGATGAAGATGGAGGGCGTGGATCTTGTAGTGGCTAAGGACGGAGTAGAAGTCAAGAAATGGTGAACCAACCCGGCAACGATGCTGCTCATGAAGAAGGGGTAGAAGGTGCTGCCCGAGGCCTCAGGCTCGGCGGAGCCGACCCGAAGAATAGTCTTCCTCTTCTCGTCACCCTCCGCCATCATCAGGCGCACGACGACAAGTTTCTTCTCCGACACGCTCGGTGGGTCGAGCGCGGGCTCGTACCATGATGGCGAAGGAGTAGCCCGAGCTTTCTTGGGCGGCATCGACGGCAAGCTCAAAGGAGGATCTGGGCGGATCTAAAGTCTCTGGAAGCAAAGGGCAAGAAAGGGGATCTAGAGCAAGGCGAAGGAAGGCAAATGCAGCCCACGCTAGTCTTTTGTCAGTCGGGCAGTTGCCGAGGTTGCGTGGGGAAGCGGAGACGCCCACGTCCCATCAATTCCACGTGTCAACCAAGGCTGCAGGCTGTTGGGCCCACGGTGCTCCGCACTTGCCCCTTGGCTTCGCCTCGAAGCCAAGTCTGAGCGCGCTTTGGGCCCGGGGGCTACTGTCGGCATCCTGGGATTGGAGGTCCCCAGACTTGCTTGCCTGTGGCCCACGGCATGGCTCCACCAGCGGCCCTGTATGGCCCATCTTCACCAGCAAACACTCAAGACCCTCGCGAGGGGCCAAGCCTCCCGAGGCGGACGACGCAACACCTCCTCGAGGGCAACCTCACCAGGCCGACTCGCGAGGGGCGGAGAGATCAAGGCAAGGGGCACCTTGCGAGTTTCCTATGACACAAGCCATGACGATCGGGGCCAGGCGGGCGCCAGCGCGCAGTTGTCACAGCCCTAGATTAGCCTTGTTGTCTTTGCTTGATATTCATGTCATCATGTCTAAATTCAAATGAAATTTGAATTGAGGAATTTTCAAAGCCTCAAAAACCTTTTAAAAATGATCAACATTAAAATCTTCTCAAAGAAGCCCAAGAAAATGTTGCTGTTAAACCTTGAAAAATGTTGGCAAGAATAAAATTCAAACCAATATTTTTGGAGGCTTTAAATAATTATCTTGGGCCTTTGAATTAATTAAATAACTATTTGCATTGGATATATATTTGTTAATTAATTAATATATGTCCAATAATTCTGATTTTTGATGAAGGGCTTTGGAATAATCCAACTAGTCCCTACAATAATTATCGAATAATAAAAATGATTTAGTGTCTAAAACTAAATCAAAACAAATTACAGAAAATGCAAAATGTAAGAAAAAGAGAGAGAGAACTACATGGGCCACTTACCGGCGTGCCCATCTACTTTTGGCTCACCTGATCTGGCGCGCCGGGCCGTCGCTCCACCACGCTGAGAAGGACGCCGAAGCGTGCTCGTCGTGGCGCACACACGCGCCCATGCCACCTCCTCGCTCGCTAGCTCGCGTGGGCGCCATGACAGACCCGAGAGCCGTCTCGATCGCTCCGACCGCCCGCATTCTCCCCTCGCTCTCCTCGCCGCCCTCTCCACCATGGCCGCGACGCCCGCCGCCGCCGACGTGCACCACCGCAACCACCGCCTCCCCCTCGCTACTCTGACCGGCCCAGAGGCTCCGCCCCGAACACCTCTCTCTTCCACCCCGAGCCACGCCACCGCGAGAGCCCCACATCGCCGCCACGAGTCGTCTTCCCCAAGCACGGCCGCCGGACTCCATCGACGGATCCGTGACTTCCGATCATCCCCGAGCCAGCTGAGCCGTCGTCGGTCTCACCGTGAGCCCCCGGTTCTTCTCCCCTTCTCCTCGTGCTCTACTTCACTCTCTAGCCGCCACGCCCCTCTCGCCCGATGCGCCGCCGTCAAGGCTTGTCGCCGGTGCTGTCCGCGACCATTTGGTCCCGAGCATGCGCCCATCGAGCTCACCGCACCACGAGACGCCGAGGTGCTAAACGACATCGCCACGGCCACCGCAACCGCTGCTCCGCCATGCTCAACTCCGCGGCCGCAGAACCGAGCTCGCCGTTGCTGACTCCGCCACCCTGTGCTCAACACGGCCACTCAACGGACGCGCGCTGCGCCAGCTACCCAGAGCCCAACGGCGCCGAACGGTGCCTCAGAGGTGAAACCGAGGTGCCCCATCACAGTTCGCTCGCCGGGCGGCTAAACACCGGCGAAGTTGACCCCGCTTGACCCTGGTTGACTCCATGGGCCCAGGTTGACTTCCCGACTCCATGACAGGGGCCACCTCTAATTAAATTGGTTGGTGCTAACTAAAAACTAGTTAGGCTAATTACATCGACATCGCTGGACCCACAGGTCAGGGTTTGACCTGCACCGCCTGGGCTTGACTCAACGACGCTATAGTGACGAATGTCGACGCAAAGAATGCCTTTTCTGGATTTATTCTTTTCAGGAAATTCCAGAAAATAGCCAAAACTTCTAAAAATCATATAAAATCAACCGTAGCTCAGAATGAAATAATTTATATATGAAAAATGATCAAAAAAATCCAATCTATCCATCTGTACCATTTTCATGCATGTTAGAACAACTTATAGCTGCTGTTTAGCACAAAGCATATAAATGGCAATTTAATATCCATATATGGAGTTTGAATTTGAATCTTGGATTCAAACCAACTTCATTTAATCTGCTGCTAGTTGCATTAGCTCAAATCACAGCATTTTGACATGTCATGATCATGCATCATATTGTGCATTGCATTGATTGAGTTCTTCCTAGTTTGCCGGTATTTGTCCCCTCTCAGTAGACGACGTACCGACGATGAGTTCGATGACACCGATGAAGAGCTATAATATCTTCAGGAGTGCCAGGCAAGCAAAACCCCCCTTGTTCATTCCGATACAATCCCACTCTCTCGCTCCTGCTCTCTTTTACTGCATTAGTACAACAACGATTCATCTGTTACTTGCTGTGGTAGCTGAACCCCTTTATCCTCTCCATGACCTGTCATTCCACAGTAATTAGATGAAACCCACTAGCATGAGTAGGAGTTGTTTGAGCCCTGTTGTGCCTACTCATTCATGCTTGTTTGTCATGCCTGCTATTGCTTAGAGTTGACTGAGGTCTGATTCATCGGGAGTGAATTGGAATGGTGCGTGAACATGTCCTACTATGTGTGAGCTAAGTGTGTGAACACGATTTGGTAAAGGTAGCGGTGAGAGGCCATGTAGGAGTACATGGTGGGTTGTCTCATTGCAGCCGTCCTCAGGAACTGAGTTCTGTGCTTGTGATCCATGAAAAAGTTACTACCACACATTGGGATCCTTAATTGACTCTCTCGGCTTCTTATCCACCCTTGTTCTCTGTCCAGGAGTTGCAACTAGTTTCTCGTGTTTGTAGGATATGTGTTGAGGCCGTATGAAGCGCCGACCCTAGGGGTGGGCTATGATGCGGTAGATACACCGTGGGTCTGCAATCAATGCCCGCTTGGTATCTCGAACCCTGCACACATCATTCGGGCCGGTAGTGGAAACCTCGGCCGGACTCCCCGCAGATGGAACCCGAATAGGCGATAAACCCTGACTAGGGATTTGAGTGTTTAGGTAGGCCGTGGCCGACACCCTCGCTGGGCTTCCGCTTGAAGGTTGCCGAGTACATGTCGTGTAAACGGCGATAAGTGGTGAGAGCGTGTGAAGAAGTACACCCCGCAGGTCAATATGATCTATTCGAATAGCCGTGTCCATGAAAAGGACTTCGGGTTGCCTATACAGTTCATAGACAAGTGAAAGTGGATACTCTAAAATGCGCAAGACAGCGTGAGTGCTATGGATGGCGTTCTCGAGGGAGACGGAGCGGATCCATAGTGGTGTATTGATATGGTGAATATGTGGACTCGCAGCGCCACCTCAAAAGTGTTACTTGCAATGTAGTTTAGGATAGCTACCGAGTCAAAGCTGGCTTGCTGCAGCCAAACTCCACCACCCCTTTGTTGATAATGATGCATATGTAGTTAGTTCTGATGTAAGTCTTGCTGAGTACATTTGTACTCACGCTTGCTTATTTTATGTTTTGCGAGAGACATCAGCCTCGCTTAGTAGTTCCGTGGACTTCGACATTTAGCTTGTTACCTCAGCCACGATCTTGTGCCTCGGCAGATCTGGTAGATAGTCGCTTCTCAGCCTTTTCCATTTGTAGATGTCTCAGATTGACATGTTAAGCTTCCGCTTGTGCTTGATGCTTGTATGTTTGTATGTTGGGTCATGAGACCCATGTTTGTAATATCTCGCCTCGGAGCCTAATGAATAAATATTTGAGTCAGAGAGTTATGTTGTGATGCCATGTTGTATTTACACATATTGAGCATATTGTGTGTATGTTTGAAATGCTTGGTATGTGGGATCCGACAATCTAGTTATTTATCCTTGACAGCCTCTCATATGGGGAAATGTAGTCCAGTGCTTCCCGAGCGATAGTAGTCCGCTATAGCCCGGTTCACCGAGTCCCGCTAGCCCAAAGACTACTGCTTTGGACACTTGACTGGCCGGGCATGTGTTTCACTTCGTCTTATGTCTGTCCTTCGGGAAATGTCACGCGGTGATATCCGAGTCCTGCCTAGCTTGCTACAGCCCGGTTACGGAGTCCTCATAGCCCTGTGCTACAGCCCGGATTCATGAGTTGATGACCGATATGCTCGATGTGATTCATGTATGCCTGTCCCCATGGGTTAGCCGCTTTGGGTTCACGACTAGCCATGTCGGCCCGGTTCTCTGTCATGTGGATGCTAGCGACACTATCATATACGTGAGCCAAAAGGCGTAAACGGTCCCGGGCCATGGTAAGGCGACACCCGTGGGAATACCGTGCGTGAGGCCGCAAAATGATATGAGGTGTTACCGGCTAGGTCAATGTGACTTGGAATCGGGGTCCTGACAGCAGTGTCCTCGTTTCCTCTTTGGTGCTAAAGAGGCAAGCGTAGGCGCGGAGTCCCGAGGCATCAGGCAAAGGTTTCTATAGAGGTGCAACGAGACCAAGACCAGCAGGATGGAGGTCACCGTGGAGCCGAAGACGGCATCACAACCAGAGCCTTTGGCAGGCGAAGACCACCTTTAGTCAGGATAACTTGTACTAGTTGTCTCCCTTCAAATTTGGCCGTTGCGGCGTCCCTTCCCGCCTAACATTTGGGGAGAGGACCAGGGCCTCTATAAATAGGGCTAGCCACCACCGTAGGAGATGATCTCATCTGATCTGATTGGGGACGGATCATTCAGATCAACCTCACCCACACAAGCTCATCGAGCTCAAGAACACCTCTCCTCAGGAGGTTGTTCTTCCCTTGTACTAGTTCTTCCTCAGCCCAAGAGGCAATCCACAACACCACACTAGAGTAGGGTATTACACCACATCGGTGGCCCAAACCAGTATAAACCTTGTGTCCCTTTGTTCTTCGAGCTCGACGTGCTGCAGCTTTGAGATTGAGGTGAGGGTGTGAGCTAGAGGGGGAGAGATCTTCGTGCGCACCCCAGTGTTCGAACCTCAAGGGTTTTGCCGGAACCCGAAATCGGACATTTGGCGTGCCATGTAGGGGTGCGCTCAAGCCTTGCTCCGGCCGATCCGCGTCCCATCACTCCACCGCATCCATGGCGGACGCACGCCGAGCCCGCGCTGAATGTCGGGCCGCCCTCACCGCTCATGTCGCTCAGACAGCCCCTGTCGGCGGGCCTCCCCATCGTTCCCCGTCACCCGCCGCCAACGCCGCCACTAGTCCGGTGGGAAACAAGCAGTAGGCATCCTCGCTACACCCTTTTGTGCGGCGGGACAACCGCACCGCCAGTCTATCGCTGACCCCAGCCAGCTCATCGTCTCACGCTCGTCGCGCTCCCACGGACGCGCAGGCCGCGTTGCTGATGACAAGAGAGCTCCTGCGCTAACGCCCGGTCACCGACTTCTATGAGGATTGGTTGGACCGCATTGCCGAAGCTCGCTGGCCGCCGCCGGGGCTCTCTCACCTTCCTTCCAAGGCCGCTCCGCCAGCTGCGGGCGACGTAGCTCATGGAGCACCTCCACCACCTCTGCACCAAGACGGAGCTCTGGTGCTAAGGCGTGCGCCCCCCGGCGTGACCCACCGAGTCGGGCGCCCGCGCGAGAAGAAGGAAGCTGCCAAGAAGTACCCCGGCCGCAAGAAAATGCTCCCGCGCTCCTAGCGCCACCGTGACAAGACCGCGTGCCACCTGCAGTGGCGGCGGGCGGACATCAGGGGCAGGCTCCGCATCAGCAAAGGGCCCCAGTGGCCACGGCAGGCTGCCACGCCTTCACTCCAGAGCTGCATAGCATCGTCTGGCAGGGCAAGTTCAAGCCAGATCTGCCTCCTCGCTACGACGGCACCCCCGATCCTGCGGAGTTCTTGCAGCTCTACGAGCTGAGCATTGAGGCGGCAAACGATGACGAGAAAATCATGGCGATCTGGTTCCCCATGGCTCTCAAGGATGGTGCTCGCTCGTGGCTCCTGAACCTGCCTCCAGGCTCGATCTCCTCCTGGGATGAGATGCGCGACCACTTCGTCGCCACCTTCCAGGGCAGTCGGGACCGCCCTCCGGCCGCGGGTGACCTGCTCCGCATCAAGCAGCGGCCAGGAGAGACCTTGCATAAGTACATCCAGCGCTTCAACAATGTTCGTCTCAAGATCCCCAAGGTGACGGATGAGGCCATCTTTTCTGCTTTTTCTGATGGCGTCCGCGATGTCAAGATGAAGGAGGAGCTCGCCATCCACGAGGAGTTATGCACGCCTCTGGAGCTGTTCAACATGGCAACCAAGTTCTTGAGAGTCGAGGAGGGGCGCCTTTCCCTCCTCGAGCTCCCAGTTACCGACCCGGAGGAGAAGAAAGTCAAGGCCAAGGACGTGAAGCGCAAGGGACTGGCCGCGCTTGCAGCAGAGCCAGATATGAAGCACGGTCGGGACCAACCCGAGTCGTCCAAAAGCAGCCGACCATTCTGTGCCTTCCACAACGTACACATCCACAACACCAACAACTGTCAAGAGCTCAGGGCCATTTGAGATGGACGCTTTAGTCGACGCCCCGAGCGCAACGACCGGGGCTACGGCCGAGGAGCAGGATGAGGCGAAGGACGCTGGGACGATCGTGGCCCCCGCGAGGAGTGGTGCGACCGGCCTCGCGAGGACCGCTGGCAGGACCAGCCTCGTGAGGGCACCTGGAGGGATCAGCCTCGCGAGGACCACCCTCAGGGCAACGCTGGTCTTCTTCCGCTGCCGCCACCACCAAGAAGGAACGACGACCACGATCAGGACGAGGGGGCTGGGGGCTTCCAGGAACCGCGTGCTATCGCCTGCATCTTGGGCGGAGCTCAGGCCCCAGCATCTCAGCGTATCTTCAAGATGTTTGCTCGCGAGGTGAACGCAGCCCTTCCTGTGCTTGAGGCCACTCGCCTCTCAGTGGTCCAAGTGCACCATCACTTTCAGCTCGGGCGGACCAGCCTCAAGGCACATCGCCGGGCGCCTCCCGATGCTCGCTTTCACCCGCCATCGAACGCATAAGTCAGCAAGAACCTCATCGATGGTGGCATAGGGCTTAACATCCTATCCATCGAGACATTCGACAGCCTTCAAGTGCCATACGATCAGCTCCAGCGCACCAAGCCCTTCTTAGGAGTGACTGATGGCTCCACCACCCCGATAGGGCAGGTCCGCCTCACACCTTCAACAGCGCGACAACTACCGCAGACCGAAGCTCATCGACTTTGACGTTGCTCACATCCGCTCGCCGCACAATGCCATCCTCGCATCCGCCCCAGCTAAGTTCATGGCGGTAATTCACCACGGCTACAACGTCGTCAATATGCTAGGAAGCGGCAGGATCATCACAGTCCCCTGCGAAGAAAGAGATGCGGTGTGCTCGCTCGAGCGCGCCTTCCAAGCCGCAGCAATCGAAGACCCCGACAACAATGGTGCACAGTACCCTCCTGAGGCCATCCCCAAGAAGAAGAAGCAACTACTCCGCATAGGGCCTCAGGGGAGCGGCGCCTCTAGTGGTGCCACATCAGGATTGACGCCCGCACCTGGGGCACCTCCCTCCCTCACATAGGAAGGCACCCACGACGCCCTCCTCGGGCAAGGCTCGGGGGCTCTCTTCTGGAGGGCCTCAGACCTTGCCCACGTCACGAGGGAGACGCACGGGCACCACGTGGAGGCGTGCTTCGCGGCACGTTTCCCTCAGGAAGACACCAGGCGAGGAGCCCGGCGCTCGGGAGTTCATTGCCAAGACCACTCAGGAGCTGCAGGATGCAAGGGCCATGCACGGCGATCGCCGCCTGTCGGCGTTCTGGGAACGGGTGTACCCTGACTTGCCTGCCTGCGGCCTGCGGCTTGGCTCAAGGGGTGTCCCAGCATAGCCCATCTTCATCAGCACAAGCTCAAGACCCTCGCGAGGGGCCAAGCCTCGCGGGGCGGAAGACAAGAAGCTTACTCATGCACGGCCTCACAGGCTGGCTCGCGAGGAGGCGGAGAGATCAAGGCGGGCTACCTCACGAGGTGCCCATGATGCAAGCCATGATTACCAAGGGCGCCAGGCGGGCGCTAGCCTGCGCAGTGTCCTCATTTCCTCTTTGGTGAAAAGGGGCAAGCGCAGGCGAGAGCATCAAGCAAAGGCATCCGTGGAGCCCAAGCCGGCGTCACCACCAGAGCCTTGGACAGGCGAGGACCAACTTTAGTCAGGATAAGTGTACTAGATGTTCCCTTTCAAAATGGCCAATTGTTGGCGCCCTTCCCGCTCAACATTTGGGAAGAGGCCCAGGGCCCTTGCCTATAAATAGGACTAGCCACCCACAAGGTAGGGGGGATCATCAAAAGAGATGGAGAGAGAGACTGAACTCCCCCTAGCAGTTCGTTGCACCAGCCAAGAACAGACCCTCGCGAGGCTGTTCTTCCTTGTATTGTTCATCATCAGCCCAAGAGGCAATCCACCACACCACACACTGGAGTAGGGTGTTACACCATAATGGTGGCCCGAACCAGTATAAACCTTGTGTCTCTTGTGTTGTTCTTTGGGTAGTTTAGAACCTAGCGAGGCGGCGAGGTGCAGGTAGGTAGGAGGCGAGATCTCCGCGCACCCCTGTAGTTCGAACTCTAGAGGGTCTGCTGAACCCGAACCGACATTTGGCGCGCTGTAGGGGTGCGCTGAGCTTTCCTTCCCACGACCTGCTCTCCGCCGACACCGCGACTCGCCTTTACGATGGCAGCGCGCCGCCACCGTCGCCGCGCGACAGCTGAGGGCTGGGGCTCGAGCCTTGGCCCCACCTTATGACAAAAAGTGGCCGGACAAGTTCAAGCCGAGAAACCGCCGCCATAACGGCACAACTAATCCACTGGCCTTCCATCAAGCGACGGGAGGCCTATCTCGGCAGGAGGCATTTACAGTGGTCATGGCTAATGGCTTCCCATGACCTCATCGATGCCCCGCATGTGGTTGCTCCACCGCCAGCCGCTTCCGTGGCCTTCTGGGAAGAGCTGCGCAACCTCTTCTCGCCTAAAGACGCCAAGGCCGGGCGCCTCGCCGTCATGCTCTCCTGGGCGGCTCGCAGCACCACCTTCAAGTTGCTGCACTAAGCCATTCGTCTGGCCAGTCGCGCGCCTCCTCACATGCGTGGGGCTCCCCTGTGTCGGTCGGTGCCTCAAGGCCGATCTGCCTTCAGCTCGGAGGACCACCCTCCAACTCAACCTGCTCGCAAGGCCCCAATGCTGTGCACCCCACCATCCGCCAGTGGTCGCCACTAAGACTCTCATCGACGGCGGCGTGGCCTCAGCAAGGTTTCCTGTTGAAGCCTTCAGCCTCCTCCACATACCGCCGGAGAGGCTTCAGCCCAGCCGCCCTTCTGGGCGCCGAGCGGGTCATCCAGCCCTCGGGAAAATCCGCCTCCCGTAACCTTCGCACCTACGACAACTTCCGACGGAGCTAATCGACTTCGACATCGCCCCCATCGCCCTCCCATACAACGCCATCCTTGGCTACCCAGCACCGCCCGATTCATGGCCGCGACTCACCCAAAGATACAACCTCATGAAGATGCCCGGAGCAACGGCGTCTCACCGTGTCCGGAGACACCGGGATGCGCTGCAAGTGCTCAAGCTCGCTTTCAAGACGGCGGCGCTGGGCAAGCAGCCTGCCGACTCAGACGCCCGAGCTCAAGGGCTGCGCCGCCAAGAAGAAGCACTGTTCACCCAAGACAAGGCAGAAACCAAGCAGATATCGGGTCGACGAGGACGGATCCACTAACGCCACCTTCACCATAGGCGCCAACCTCGAGCCCGAGCAGGAGGAGGCCATGGTCAAGTTCCTCAAGACAAACAAGAAGGTATTTGCATGGGAGCTCGATCAGTCAAGGGGATCCCTAGAGGCGAATCGAGCACCACCTCAACGTAGCCCCAATGTCCGCCTGCGGAAGGTAAGGCAAGGCGGCAGTCCACTGAAAAGCAGGCTTTCATCGTCCAAGAGACTCGCAAGTTAGAAGCTGCAGGGGTCATTCGCGAGCTCCGATACCCGGATTGATTGGCCAACCCGGTCGTCGTGCCAAAGAAAGGGGGGAAGGAACGCATGTGTGTCGACTTCACCAACCTCAACAAAGCCTGCCTGCAAGATCCGTTCTCGCTGCCTTGCATTGATCAGATCATCGATTCCACCGCCGAGTGCGACCTGTTATGTTTCTTGGATGCCTTCTATGGGTATCACCAGATCAAGATGGCGGTAGAAGACGTGGAAAAAACGGCTTTCCCGACCCCGAGTGGGTGTATCGCTACACATGCATGCCGCTGGCTGCGCAACGAGGGGCGACCTTTTCAGCGGCCGATGCACATCACCTTGGGCCCGCAGCTTGTCGAGGCTTACGCCGATGACATTGTGGTGAAGTCTCGGAGGCCAAAACCCCGATACAAGACCTGAGGAAACCTTCATGAGCCTCAACGCAGTTGAATCTACGGCTCAACCTCGAGAAGTGTGTGTTTGGGGTCCCCGGCAAGCTTTTGGGCTTCTCGTGTCCCACCGAGGCATCGGCTAACCTGTAAAAGGTCAAGGTGGTCGAGGACATGAGCCCGCCAAAGACCTCAGAGAAATGCAGAAGCTCATCGGGCGCGGACAGCACTAGGACGCTTCATCTCCAAGTTGGGGAAGTGAGCGCTGCCTTTCTTCCACCGATGAAGAAAAAGGGCCCTTTGAATGGACTTAAGAGGCCGATACATGCTCCAAGATCTCAAGAGGTACCTAACCAGCCCTGTAATGGTGGCCCTGCCGCCTCAGAACCCCCGGTGCTCTACCTGCAGCCACTCCCTACTCCGCGCCGCAGCCCCGTGGCGGTTAGGAGGAGCGCCGACCAAAGCCGGGCAGCTGCCCGGTCAAGGCGGCAGGATCAAGGAAGACCCACAGAGACCACTACCGAGCCGAGAAGGATCACCTGCCGCAGGAAACGACTCGAGACAAGAGACCTCCTCGGGCGAACAGTCCGGAGGCTCCACTGCCTCAGAGGCGCCACGGTCTCCGGAGGGCGCCATCGACACCAAGACTCCCAACCTGTGTACTTGTCAAGACAAGGTTAAGGGACTCGAGGGCGCTGCACCCCATGCCTCGTAAACCTCCTCGCTTATTGGTGGCCTCGCAAGCTGCTGCATTATTTTCGTGGCCACTCCATAAGGGTTGTCTCAGCAGCACTTTGGAAAGGGTGCTCAGAGCCCTAACTCAGCCGGAAGAGTCGCTGAGTGGAACATTGAACTGCAAGCTGCTTTCAGCTCAATTCAGCACAACCAGAGTCATCAAGGGGCTGCATTGGCGGATTTCATGGAAGAATGGACGGAGGCGCCGGCCTCAAGGCTGATGAGGATCGATCCTCTCCCCGGAAGCGAGGCGCCGGACGGTTGGGTCATGTACTTCAACGGGCGTTTCCGTGCACGGCGCGGGGCTGGTGCAAGGCTTATATCTCCTACTCAAGACAAGCTCTACTACGCTGCAGCTCTGCTTTCCAAAGACGGAGAGAAGGTCTCCAACAACATAGCAGAATATGAAGGTTTAATAGCAGGCCTCAAGGCCACAACTGCCCTAGGAGTGAAGCGCCTACCATCAAGGGTGATTCACAACCTCGCCAACTTCTCCAACAAGGTATACGAGCCGAGGGATGAGCACATGGAAGCCTACCTCGGAGGTCCGCAGGATGGAGAAGCAGTTCTGGGGCCGGAGTTACAGCATGTGCCCCTGTGGCACCACTAGGAGGCCGACGACATCGCCAAACGAGCATCCAGCGGCTACCTCAGAGCTCCGGCGCTCGAGGAGTGAGCCAAGCCCTCGGCCACACCATCACTGCAAGCGCTGTGCAGCCTCGGAGGAGCTCCCCACCACCAGCCTCGGGAGCCTCGGCTCCGGGCCCAGCCTCGTGAGCGCGCCGCTTGGACGCTGGAGCCTCGTGGAGGGGTGCTGGATCACAGAGCTCCAGAGCTACTTGACGCAAGGGACCTTGCCGAGAAGGAGGAGGAAGCAGAGCGCGGTGGCGCGGCAAGCCACAACATACCGCATCGTGGATGGAGAGCTCTATCGGTTTACCAAATGATGTGTCCCTACGCTGCATCTCCAGTGGAGCAAGGGAAGGAACTGCTAGCGTATATACACGATGGAGACTGTGGGCATCATTCATCATCGCTAACCTCGCTAAGGCATGCCCGCAGCGGGTTCTATTGGCCCACCGCGCCAACGATGTCGCCGAACTGGTGAAGGCTTGCGAGGCTCGCCAATTCCATGCCAAGCAGATCCATCAATCGGGCGGGAGGTCTGCAAACTATACCCTCTCGTGGCCATTCGCAGTCTGGGGCTGGATATCCGGCCCATTTCTTGGCGCCAGGCTATCGCCACTCTACGCCGCCATGGACAAGTTCACCAAGTGGGCTGAAGTGGAAGCCGTCCCGCACCATCCCCGCAGGTTCTCGCGGTCAAGTTCATCAAGGGCATCGTGGAGCCGTTCGGGTGCCAAACCGCATCATCACCGACAACGGTTCGTAGTTCACCAAGAATGTCGACCCCGATTCCAAGCCACATCGATCTAGCCGGTAACACTTCATATCACTTTGCGGCCTCACGCACGGTATTCCCACGGTGTCGCTTACCATGGCCCGGACCGCTTGGCGCCTTTTGGCTCACGATATGATAGTGTCGCTAGCATCCATATGACATAGAACCCGGCCGACATGGCTAGTCGTGAACCCAAAGCGCACTAACCCATGGGGACAGGCATACATGAATCACATCGAGCATGTCGGTCGCCAGCGCAGAATCCGGCTGTAGCACTGGCTAACAGACTCGGGAACCCGGCTGTAGTAGGCTAGAAGGACTCGATGTCACCACGTGACATTTCCGGGGATGCATACAGTGAACGAAGTGAAACACATGCCGCTACCAAGTGTCCCGAAAGAGTGCCGGGCTAGCAGTGACTCGTGAACCGGCTGTAGCGGACTACTATGGCTCAAGGAAGCACTAGACTACATTTCCCATAAGAGAGGCTGCCAAGGATAAACAACTAGATTGTCGGATCCCACACATACCAAGCATTTCAAACATACACACAATATGCTCGATATGTGTAAATACAACATGGCATCACAACATAACTCTACGACTCAAGTATTTATTCATTAGGCTCCGAGGAGCGAGATATTACAAACATGGGTCTCTCGACCCAAAGATTCAGAGCATACAAGTCAAACACAAGCGAAGCTTAACATGTCTGAGTACAGACAACTATAAAGTAAAAAAGGCTGAAAAGCCTGACTATCTACCAGATCATACCGAGGGCACAAGATCGTAGCTGAGGTAACAAGCTAAACGTCGAATTCCAAGAGGAACTACTAGCGAGACTGACGTCTCTCTGCAAAACATAAAATAGGCAAACGTGGGTACAAATGTACCCAACAAGACTTACATCAGAACTAGCTACATATGCATCATTATCAACAAAGGGGGTGGTGGAATTTAACTGCAGCAAGCCAGCTTTGACTCGGTGGCTATCCCGAACTACGATCGCAAGTAACTCCTTTGAGGTATGCACACGAGTCCACATATTCACCATATCAATACACCACTATGGATCCGCCCCCGCCTTCCCACGAGAACGCCATCCATAGCACACGCTTATCTTGCGATTTTAGAGTATCCACTTTCACTTGTCCTAGAAGTCCTTATCATGACACGGCTATTCAATAGATGATGTTAACCCCTGCAGGTGTACTTTTCACACACGCTCACCACTTACCGCCATACGACATGTACTGCCAACATTCAAGCGAAGCCTAGCGAGGGTGTCGGCCACGACCGACTAAACACACGAGTCACTAGTCCAGGTTTATCGCCTATTCGGTTCCATCCGCAGGAGTCCGCCGAGGTTTCCACTAACGACCCCAAACGATGTGTGCAGGGTTCCCGAGACACCAAACGGGCGACCGGTACACGCGTACATGTACCTACCGCAACACAGCCCACCCTAAGGTCAGCGCCATGTATGCCCCAAAGATGCTACAAACACAAGAAACTACTTTGCAACTCCCTGACAGAGGACAAGAGTGGTTAATAAGTCGAGAGGTCAATTAAGGATCCCAATGTGTGGTAGTAATCTGCTTCATGGATCACAAACACGTAACTCAGGCCCCGAGGACGGCTGCAATGAGACAACCCACCATGTACTCCTACATGGCCTCTCACCGCTACCTTTACCAAATCGTGTTCACACACTTAGCTCTCAACAAGAGGACATGTTCACACACCTCCGATTCATCCCCGATGAATCGACCTAACTCAACTCTAAGCAGTAGAGTGCATGACAAACAAGCATGTATGAGTAGGCACATCAGGGCTCAAACAACTCCTACTCATGCTAGTGGGTTTCATCTATTTACTGTGGCAATGACAGGTCATTCAGAGGATAAAGGGGTTCAGCTACCGCAGCAAGTAATAGATGAATCGTTGTTGTCCTAATGCAGTAAAAGAGAGCAGGAGCGGGAGAGTGGGATTATATCGGAATGAACAAGGGGCTTTTGCTTGCCTGGCACTTCTGAAGATATTATAGTTCTTAATCGGTGTCATCGAACTCATCGTCGAAACCACGTCTATCGGGAGGGAACAAATACCGGCAACAGAGAAAGAAACACAATCAATGCAATGCACAATATGATGCATGATCATGACATGGTAAAATGAGTGTCTTGGTCTAATGCAACTACAATCAGATGGGTTTGAGCTATTTTGAACCAAAGATTCAAAGTTCAAACTCATTTGTGATCTTAAATAGTGCTTTATCATGTTTTGCACTAAACAACAAGTTAATGTGTTCTAACATGCATGAAACCAGTGCAGATGGAGAGATTGGATTTTTCTGATCATTTTTCATTTATAATTTATTTGATTTGGAGCTACGGTTGATTTTCTATGATTTTTAGAAGTTTTGGTTATTTTCTGGAATTTCCAGATAAGAAAAATTCCAAGAATTAGTTATTAAGGCCAAGATGATGTCGTGGTGACATCAGAGGTCAAAGGCGATGGTCCAGTCAACCTCGACTCCACGGGCCCTCAAGGTCAAGAGTTAGTTTAACTAACTAATATTAGTTAGTGTTAACCTAAGTTAATTAGCAGAGCGGGCCCCACTTGTCATAGACTCTAGGGGGAGTCAACCTGGGCCCACCCATTCAAAGTCAATGGGGTCAAACCCACCGGTGTTTAGCCGGGCGAGGCCTGACGGCGGTGGGAGTGCAGCCGCTGCTCCGCCACCAAATGGGCGGCGGAGAGTATCACACAGAATGGGAGCAAGCCGCAACGTTTGGTGGTGGTGGCTGGGCTGGGCCGGCAGGTGGGCTTGCTAGGTGGGCTCCAGGTAAGCCTCTCTCTCTCTCTCTCTCTTTTATTTCCTGTTTTCTATTTCTTCTATTTTGTTTTGAATTAGTAAAAATACTAATCCAATTTATGAAAACCTGAAAATAATGGTGGGCAGTGTTTGGATTATTTCCAACAACCCAAAACTAGTTTCAGGATTATTAGAGCATTTAAAAATATTTATAGGATTTAAATGCTCCAATTCAAATAGGATATGAGTTAATTCAGAGATCCGTATGGTTTAAAATATGTGCATCATTTTTGTCGAGGTGCTAGACCAATTCAAAAATGATGAACATTTCTAAAGGCGCTTATGCATCATTGAAAAGATTTAAGTTTGAACCTGGTTGAATTCCATTTGCTGCTAGGGTTTATTATCCCCCATTTCAAGTTTAACTGAAATTTAAACATGATGACATGGATGAAGATGCAACTAATTACAAACAAAGATCTAGGGCTGTGACAACTCACCCCCACTAAACAAGAATCTCACCCCGAGATTCAAGACGTGAGGTAAGAAGACAGAGGGGGCACCAACTATCACGGTCTTCACGGTCCAAGTTGCACTTCATAAGAACGTTGACACGATCACCATCTTTGTCTTGATGTCTTGCTCTGAGAACTCCAACTAACATGACAATGAGAGGAAAGGGAAAACTCCAGAAGGATCGATCTTCTCGAAGATCGAGCAACTCAGGACCACTCATCGAGTGAGACATTGAAACATCTCTCGAGCTGAGACACGAAACACATCGAGAGGGATGGAGGAACAAACAATGGGGTTTGATTTGGTGGCAACAATTCCACGCTTAGAAAGATGGTGGATGGTGTCAAGGTGGCGAGGAAATAATTGCCATGATCCCGTAACAGGGCACCTTGGAAGAGGTGACTCGTTGGACTGTTCCCTTAAGTGGCAAAAAGAATTACTTTTGATCCATAGATCATTGAAACTCTTCATACCATCTTAAGGCAATTTATAATTGATCGTTTGGCGGAGTTCAAAGGAATGGCATATCCGGATTTGAATGGATGATGTGGACTACCTTGTTGAAGACAACGCGATGGATGATTTTGCTTATTATCGGAAATGGATGGGACCCATGGTAGGACCACTTTTGAAGGCGATCCTTGCCAGAAATTACCGAGAAGGGTAGTCCATGGGAAATTGACACAATGGCGGTGCAAGCTGGGAACAAGACGCAACTGATGGGAATGTTCCAACCATCATATCTGCCTGAGATTCAGATCCGATTGGTGATGGGATACTTCAGACTCAGCATGTCTGAAAGAAAGTTTGCAACACGATTCGACGAGATGGCGTTGCGAGATTCTCGAGGAATGAACTAAGATAGCAAGCTCCAAAACATGAGTTGGTTCTGCTAAACACTTGTGAACATGCTGTCCCAGACAAGCATGACCACATGGTGGTCTTACAACAAAACACTACCGAGTTCAGGTGGGGAACCATCATCAAGGATAACGAAGTCTTTACGCAAGTCCATGGATTAGATCCCAAGCATAGACTTCTCTTCCTTGAACAAATTGGTCAGTGGCTTGGTGTGCTATGAAATACATATGGAATGGAGATGATCAGTCTATCAAACCACATAATACTTTGCACATGCTTGACTGACTTGGGATGATTCCAGCGGGAGCAAGACAAACTTTCTCGAATTCACGGCGGCTACTTGCTTCGAATGCACATGAACTAGAGGAAATCACTTCTTTCATCCAAACATATACCTCATGAATGGAACATGAAGGCAATGCTTAAAAAGTTTCCAACACTATTTAATGTTCAACATGAATCACGGACGAGATGAGATGCCGATGGGCTCAATAGCAACTCATCGGAATTTTCCATATCACCGACTTCCACCATCATGTGAACACGGTGATAGTATTGGTCAGACCAAAAGGTATAAAGGTGTATGCTCGAGGAATCAACCACGAGTAAGACAACATTACGAATATCATTGGTTCTAACTTGATTTGACAATAGCCCACACTCAAATCAAAGTTTTGACAAGGCAATAGATCCAACAATTGATCACGAGGACCAATCGACGGAGATATCATCTTTCTTCAACACACATACACACACACACACAAGGATATCCCTTAGTGATGAACTAAGTGGATTAAGCTTTTATCTTCCAACTCTCCAAGTTGTTATTTGGCTCAACCAACTAGCCCAGGGGTATCCAACATAGATTCTTGGAGAAAGGGTGGTTCACAAGAAACCAACTTGATCACAAGCTCAACATAACAGTCAGGTGACAACCTGGTAATACTTCCGAGAAGATATTCGGAAAATCACGAACAACCGGTATGTTACTAAGCTCGAGAACAACCTTGCTTTTCAGGGCAAGATGATGTGACCAAATAAGCAAGGGATTGAATAATCCTAACTCATTGATCGAAGAGTGCACCAGGAAAAATGGACTAGGTAGCACAATCTATCTTAGAATGATGATTCAATAACCAACACGCTAAGAATGAGAATATTGTTCATTTACTACAAAGCAACGAGTTGCTCGGAGTATTGATTTCACGCATCACAGTACATTTGTCGGCATTCCGGTTACAATAACACGGGAACCGAGGAATGAACAATGATGGCATGAAGTATTACTGCGTCAAGAATTCATAAGAGGTGGTGCAATTCTCATGACACTCTTGACATAAAGATGGTAACAAACCAAGGTAGAACAGAACAAAGCTGGATTGGCATTTGATCTCATGGAATACAACTGCTTTGACCCAATCCTAGAAATGGACAAGGTAATCGAGTTTGTTTCTCCTAGTCATTCCGTAATAGAATGGCTCGACGGACCACAAGAATAATAGGCATCGATGGACACGGTTGCATTAACTACTCCTGTCTATCAATTGATAGACGGGGTCAAGACAACCAAGAGGGACAACTCAAGGAACATATAACTTTTCGAGTTGTGGAGGCATGGGCTAGTATGCCAACAAATTCAACATATTTCTTCCGGATAACCCATGCAGAGAGGTAGAACCGGCAGATTCACAATTATGAATGGAGAACCTCAAGAGTACTGATTGTGATCCTTCGGTTCAGCGAGGAACTTCGCCATAAGCGGTTCATAGTATTTGGAAGAAGGAAATATCACGGACCTCGAGGACTAATGCAAAGGTTACTAATAACCTAAAGGAACGAGCAAACACTATCAACATGAAGTAAGTAGGGTGAATCTCGGGTTCAAGAACCCAGGAATAGAATACCTACTAACTAATAACATCACGGGATGCTTTCGGGAATAATGGCCATAATCATCACACCGGAACACAAAACATGGATAGATTACTAGGTTCATAGTAATAGCTCCAACATATATGCCGAGGCAGCGGAGTACCTCAACACACTAATTTGTGTGATTAATCTGGCCCAAATGAACATTAGAAACGGAGAGAAGGGATTTGCAAATGCATCGGACCATATAGAAATCTGGGATGACTCGGACAACATAACGGCTGTAAATGCTCAAAATGATTTGAGACATCCTGCAAAATAGTGGCATGACCACTCAACATCAAAATATCAAGGTTCTGAGACCAGCTATGAACATACGGAAGTAGTAAAAACTGAACTGAGATTTGAAACTATCAATTCTATAAGTCTATGGATTAGTAACACATCATCCTAATAGATAGATGAGAAGCCTAGTTCTTAAACCCCGTAGAAGAGAAGAGGACGACTCAGATCAGAAGGCCATGAGGTATAAGGAGTAAAAAGAGCCTTACGTTCCCTTCCACAATCAATTCCCTTACATAACTAAAGCATTTCTAGACACCACATCGACCAGTTTGGCTTGGTAATCCTACAGGCAGTCAGGCTCTGATACCAACGCTGTCAAGACCCCGATTCCAAGTCACATCGATCTAGCCGGTAACACCTCATATCACTTTGCGGCCTCACGCACGGTATTCCCACGGGTGTCGCCTTACCATGACCCGGGACCGTTTGCGCCTTTTGGCTCACGTATATGATAGTGTCGCTAGCATCCATATGACAGAGAACCCGGGACGACATGGCTAGTCGTGAACCCAAAGCGGCACTAATCCATGGGGACAGCATACATGAATCACATCGAGCATTTCGTCAGCAGCGCAGAACTGGCTGTAGCACTGGCTAACAGACTCGGGAACCCGGCTGTAGCAGGCTAGGCAGACTCGGATGTCACCGTGACATTTCAAGGGATGTATATGTGAATGAAGTGAAACACATGCCGCCACCAAGTGTCCCGAGCAGAGTGTTGGGCTAGCAGGACTCCGTGAAGCGGGCAGAAGCGGACTACTATGGCTCAAGGAAGCACTAGACTACATTTCCCCATAAGAGAGGCTGCCAAGGATAAACAACTAGATTGTCGGATCCCACACATACCAAGCATTTCAAACATACACACAATATGCTCGATATGTGTAAATACAACATGGCATCACAACATAACTCTACGACTCAAGTATTTATTCATTAGGCTCTGAGGAGCGAGATATTACAAACATGGGTCTCTCGACCCAGCATTCAGAGCATACAAGTCAAACACAAGCAGAAGCTTAACATGTCTGAGTACAAACAACTATAAAGGAAAAAAGGCTGAAAAGCCTGACTATCTACCAGAACCTGCCGAGGTCACAAGATCGTAGCTGAGGTAACAAGCTAAACGTCGAAGTCCAAGCGGAACTACTAGCGAGACTGACGTCTCTCTGCAAAACATAAAATAGGCAAACGTGAGTACAAATGTACCCAGCAAGACTTACATCAGAACTAGCTACATATGCATCATTACCAACAAAGGGGGTGGTGGAGTTTAACCGCAGCAAGCCAGCTTTGACTCGGTGGCTATCCTGAACTACGAACGCAAGTAACTCCTTTGAGGTGGCGACACGAGTCCACATATTCACCATATCAATACACCACTATGGATCCGCCCCGCCTTCCTACGAGAACGCCATCCATAGCACTCACGCTTATCTTGCGATTTTAGAGTATCCACTTTCACTTGTCTATGAACTGTTATAGGCAACTCGAAGTCCTTTATCATGGACACGGCTATTCAATAGATGATGTTAACCCTGCAGGGTGTACTTCTTCACAAACGCCTCGACCACTTATCGCCGCATACACGACATGCACTCGGCAACCTTCAAGCGAAGCCCAGCGAGGGTGTCGGCCACGACCTGACTAAACACACGAGTCCCTAGTCCAGGTTTATCGCCTATTCGGTTCCATCCGCAGGAGTCCGCCGAGGTTTCCACTAACGGCCCCGAACGATGTGTGCAGGGTTCCCGAGACACCAAACGGGCGAATCGGTACACCGTGCCACGTGCCTACCGCAACACAGTGTAGGACTTGAAGTATGTCTAGAGGGGGGGTGATTAGACTACTTGACCAATTAAAAACTTAGCCTTTTCCCAGTTTTAGAGTTTGGCAGATTTTAGCTATCTTAGGACAAGTCAAGCAATCATCACACAATTCAAGCAAGCATGCAAAGAGTGTATGAGCAGCGGAAATTAAAGCATGCAACTTGCAAGAAAGTAAAGGGAAGGGTTTGGAGGATTCAAACGCAATTGGAGACACGGATGTTTTTGACATGGTTCCGATAGGTGGTGCTATCGCATCTCCACGCTGATGGAGACTTCAACCCACTAAGGGTAACAGCTGCGCTGAGTCCATGGAGGGCTCCACCCACGAAGGGTCCACGAAGTAGCAACCTTGTCTATCCCACCATGGTCGTCGCCCACGAAGGACTTGCCTCACTAGTGGTAGATCTTCACGAAGTAGGCAATCTCCTTGCCCTTACAAACTCCTTGGTTCAACTCCACAATCTTGTCTGAGGCTCCCAAGTGACACCTAGCCAATCTAGGAGACACCACTCTCCAAGAAGTAACAAATGGTGTGTTGATGATGAACTCCTTGCTCTTGTGCTTCAAATGATAGTCTCCCCAACACTCAACTCTCTCATAGGATTTGGATCTGTGGAAAGAAGATTTGAGTGGAAAGCAACTTGGGATGGCTAGAGATCAAGATTCATATGGTAGGAATGGAATATCTTGGTCTCAACACATGAGTAGGTGGTTATCTCTCAGAAATGGTAAGTTGGAAGTGTAGGTTTGTTATGATGGCTCTCTCCACGAATGAAGAGGAGGTGGATGGGTATATATAGCCTCCACACAAAATCTAACCGTTACACACAATTTACCAATCTCGGTAGGACCGAATAAACAAACTCGGCCAGACCGATTTTAGTAAACATAGTGACCGTTAGGGTTTTCGGTGGGACTGACTTGCATCTCGGTAGGACCTATATGGTTAGGGTTAGGGCATAACGTAATCTCGATGAGACCGATTACACAAACTTGGTGAGACCGATTTTCATAATTAGCTAACCAGAGAGTTGGTCAGGTAAACTCGGTGGGACCGATTCGCTCTTTCGGTGAGACCGAAACGTTACGTAAGGGAAACAGAAAGTTTACATTGCAATCTCGGTGGGACCGATCCACTCTTTTGGTGAGACCGAAAAGTTACGAAAAGGAAACAGAGAGATTACAATCCCATCTCGGTGAGACCGAGATCCCTATCGGTAGAACCGATTTGCCTAGGGTTTGTGGCAGTGGCTATGACATTTGGAATCGGTGGCGCCAGATAGGAAGGATCGGTGAGACCGATTTTGGCTTTAGGTTTAGGTCATATGTGGATGAGAGAAAGTAGCTGAGGGTTTTGGACCATATCACTAAGCACATGAAGCAAGAGGCTCATTAAGCAACACCTCATCCCTCCTTGATAGTATTGGCTTTTCCTATAGACTCAATGTGATCTTGAATCACTAAAATATAAAATGAAGAGTCTTGAGCTTTTGAGCTTGAGCCAATCCTTTGTCCTTAGCATTTTGAGGGATCCACTTTCATCATCCATGCCATGCCATTCATTGAGCTTTCCTGAAATGTTCATCTTGGAATAGCATTAGCTCAATGAGCTATATGTTATTATGAATTACCAAAACCACCTAGGGATAGTTGCACTTTCAATCTCCCCCTTTTTGGTAATTGATGACAACATATAGATCAAAGCTTCGACAAATGATAATAAGATTGAAAAATATCGTCAATTTGAGAAGTATGTGATATGCAAGAGCTCCCCCTAAATTTGTGCATGGTTTACGATTTGCTTTGGACTGCAAATGCACAAGGAATTAGGCTCATGGGTTACTCTTCCATGTCACATACATCTTGGTGGAGCGCTCAAAATGATACGGATTGAATACATGCACTCATCACCAAGCACAGTGAATGATCACATAGGATAGATAAGATAATATCATCAAACATGCATAAGTGTAGCTTATGATCGAACACATGATCATCAATGTCTCACAAACATAGCATAGTATCCAAGCAATCAAAATAAAAAAGTTTAAAAACCACCAAATCAAGAGAGAACAAAAGCAACACTCTCTCTCACGAAGCCTATGATCTATACATTTTTCTCCCCCTTTGGCAACAAGTTACCAAAAAGTCCATAGAAAATGCATAGTGCTAGATCGACTCTCAGGCTTGATCTTCAGGTGGTGGTGTCCGGATAGCGCCAAGGACGAAGGCTTCAGTTGAAGTAGATGGAGCTGGAGCAGGTGTAGGTGCTGGAGCTAGTGGCACTGAGGCTGTAGCTGGTGCAAACGAAGTGGCTCTGGTGTCAGGAACTGGCACAGCAGATGACCTCTGGGCTCTAGGCACTCTGGCAAATGCATCAGTTGTTGTTTTGCCCTTCCACTCCTGCATGTCATCTTGTAGTTGCTCCACAAACAGATTGAACCTCGCCACTTTACATCTAAGTCATAGAACTTTTGTTCTATGATTCTCTCCAAGCTCTCCTGATTTTGAGCGAGGGTGGCCAATCCCTTCTCAATCCTCAGTGTTGATGCTATTAAGTATCCAAACTGCTCCTGCTTGTTCTTCAGGAAATACTCAAATGCCTCCTCTTGAGTTGGCATCCTGGCAGCCTTCTCCTTCCTTGCCTTCTCCTTCTTCTCTTGTGCTTGAACTGACGATGGATCATTCTCATTCATGACAACCTCATTGGCCTCAAAGTCTGGATAAATTGGAAAATGTTCTTTATCCAATAGATATTTGCATGTGCCCATCTTTGAGTTAATCAACTCCTCGGATCCGAGGGCATATCCACAACTTCTTT
Source organism: Aegilops longissima (assembly GCA_021605205.1). Taxonomy (NCBI): domain Eukaryota; kingdom Viridiplantae; phylum Streptophyta; class Magnoliopsida; order Poales; family Poaceae; genus Aegilops; species Aegilops longissima. Next base: position 515,241,534 of record CM038679.1, read on the forward strand.
TCTCGGTCTGCTGCAGTCCTCTTAATGGTTTCAACCATAAGGCTCATGACTTTGAATTTCTGTGGCACATCAAACAAATGCAACATGTTGGTTGCATGCCCTCTAATCATGTTGTGGTCACCAGACTTAGGCAGTAGAGTATGCCTTAAGATGCAGTTGATATTTGGCAGCCCTGACAGAAGGAAGTGGACTGATCCAAACTTATGTATCTCAATGGCTGTGTCTGGGATCTCCTTGTACATGTGTGCCATGGAATTGTGGTCCATTTTCTTCTTGGCATATACATCAAGGTCATCTTCATTCTCCTTTGGGGCATTTATCAGCTTTGCCCACTCCTCAACAGTTGACTGGTACCTTGTACCTTCAGACATTCACACTATCTTGCCATCTGGATAAAAGTGTGATGTGGAGTAGAACTGCATGATAAATTCATCATTCCAGTTGGTGAGTGTCGGTGTCAAAACCGGCGGATCTCGGGTAGGGGGTCCCGAACTGTGCGTCTAGGAGGATGGTAACAGGAGACAAGGGACACGATGTTTTTACCCAGGTTTGGGCCCTCCCGATGGAGGTAATACCCTACTCCTGCTTGATTAATATTGATGATATGGGTAGTACAAGAGTAGATCTACCATGAGATCAAGGAGGCTAAACCCTAGAAGCTAGCCTATGGTATGATTGTTGTTCGTCCTACGGACTAAAACCCTCCGCTTTATATAGACACCGGATAGGTTAGGGTTACACGTAGTCGGTTACAATGGTAGGAGATCTACATATCCGTAGACGCCAAGCTTGCCTTCCACGCCAAGGAAAGTCCCATCCGGACACGGGACGAAGTCTTCAATCTTGTATCTTCATAGTCCAGAGTCCGCCAACGGTGATAGTTCGCTATCCGGACACCCCTAATCCGGGACTCCTCAAGAGGGGCCCCAACCAGGCTTCAATGACGATGAGTCCGCGCGTTGATCGCCTTTCGCATTGCGAGGCGGGTTCTTCTCCAAATTCCATATACTTGTCGAATATTGTCCGCTTCGATAAATGCTGCGCCCTTGGATTCTACGCCAATAATGGCCATCTTCCACGTTTCAATGAATGCGAAAAGCCAGGTATTTTTACAATTACCCCTAGCTGCGCATAAATGAGCTGCCTATAAAAGGGGCGAGGTTCTAGATCTGAGTCACACCATCCCTCTTCGCGAAGCTTTCATCTGAGCGCCTCACCAAAGCCCATTCCATCATGGACAGCCAACGCGCTCCTCCTCTCGCGCCCCAGCCCTCACCGAAATTGGGAGAGATGCTTAGTCCCGCATAGCGAGCTAGTTATACTCCAAGCCAAGGGATTTCTTCCTGGCCATCATGGTTCCGTTCGAGCCGGACTTGCCACCCACAAGGGCGGAAAGCAAGCGGAGAGTGTCCCCGATCCCTCTAAAGGAGAGCGAGTATGCTTCATCTCTTATCTAGTAAGAGGACTCGGATTTCAATCCATCCGCTTTCTCCGGGGGCTCTTGGAGTTCTACGGCCTCCAGTTGCACCACCTTACTCCTGCCTCCATCTTGCACATCGCGGGCTTCGTGGCCCTCTGCGAACTGTTCTACGGCGTCGAGGCTCATTTCGGGCTGTCGGAGTAATGGGCCACGGGTAGGCAAACCCGAGCCCCTGAACCTTTCAAAACATTGGGGCAGACTGCGCCCCTCAAGACCCCAAGACGAAGAGCCGCCTTCTGAGAGTCGGCGGTAGAGCCGCCGACTGCCCCTCCCTGCCGAGTCCCAGAGACGGCCTCGAGATAAGCCGACTCCCAACGAGCGACTTCCGGAGAAGCCGGCTATGGGGAGTCGGCCCGCGACTCCAACCACCTCCTGCCTATGCGACTACGGACGGGAGGGGATGAGGCCGCCTCGCAGCCCATCCCTGCCCCGTTCATAAAGGGCAGGCATGGCCAAAGAGTGCCGTACTGACAGAGATCTCCGTCCGGCGCGGCACTGTTGCCATGCCGGCCTCGACGCCAGCCCCTGCGGCAGATCCTCACTCCACGACGGCCACAAGACGATTCAAGATGGCGGGATTCCGCCTGCCGGGCGGGAGTCTGAAGACGATGAGAGCACCCAAAGACAGACCTGGCTGGGAGTCGGCCTCGACAATCGGCCGGCCCTCCCACGGGCTTCAGGCGCCATTAACTAGACAAGACAGGAGTGGTAACAGTGATCGCCACAAAGGCGGCAGCTGTTGCCATGACCCCACCACCAAGCTCAAGGCCATTAGAAGCACGGCTACAAAGAATCCGCAGCGGCAAGACTACCATGGGCGGACAAGGGCTGTCGGCCCCATGATGGATCCGTCGGGCAGGGCCCACTAGTTGGCGGGCCCTGTAAGTCGGTGGAGAAGACGGCGACTTAAGAGATCGACGGTTAGGGGCTGCGCCCAGCCGGATTACCATTGTACTTCCGGGGTAGGCCTATATAAACCCCCGGCACCCATGCAAGAGGTTGGGACCTAATAGTTTTAGACACACATAGGGGGAAGAGAAGAGCTAGCCGTGTCTTCTCCTTCCTCACCTTTAACAGCTCAAGGAGCAACCTTGTACCCACTTTGCCATAGTGATCATGCGGAGACCCCGCAGAGCAGCAAGAGGGGTGTTATCTCCACGGAGAGCCCTGGGCTGGGTAAGATTCGCGCGCAGTGCATGCCTTCGCCATCCCGCTTTCTGTGCACCGCGACGCTTCTACTCGCCTCCATGATAAGCCATCCTTGGCATATGTCGCACCCAACCTCGACATTTGGCGCCCACCGTGGGGCTAGGTGCACCGCTATCCGGAGACTTGCTCGACGGAACCCCTTCCTCCTGGCGAAAGAGCCAGCTGCCCGCACGCCGGACGGAGTTCGCGCCGACGCGCTTCATGGCGCTGAGGCGCTCGCTGGCGAAAGCTGCCTTGCCGAACTTGTCGGCGAGGTTCCTCGCGGCCTCCTCGAGCAGCTCCACGTCGCCGGCGAGCCTGCCGCCGACCTTGAGTCCGTAGGCTCCACTGACCCGATGCTAGTCGACTCCGACACCACATCGCTCGACGCGTTCCCCACCAAAGTGGTGGTCTACGATGAGCCGCTCCCTCGCGCCGAGAGCGGCGGAAGCACCGTCATGAAGGTGCTCGTAATCGGTCATAGCGAGCCTTCCGGTGAGGGAGCTCATGGCCATCTCGACGCGATTCTGCAAGACCTGACTGCGCCCATTCCGGAAGACGCTGACGCTGGGATGCTGGAGGCGCGCCGCCTTCAGCTCCTCGTAGGCGCAAATAAGCTGGCAAGCATGAGACGCTTGTCAAGCCTACCAGCGTGAGATGGATCGCGCTGCAGGCGGCTCACCGCTCCGACCGGCCTAGCCACCCAGGCGCGTCCAAGAGCTGTGTAGCATCGCCAACCTGTTCGGGCAAATCGCCTGTACGCCACGCCCGCATGAGAACATCCGCGCCGCTGCAGCAGCGCGTAGCAGAGCTGATAACTTCGAGGGCGAGGAGCGCTACCGATGACGGAGCAAGTCCAGCAGTTCTCGACGCTGCCGCCAAGAAGACGGCCGGGCCGCCGCGACGAGGCGCCGCGACGACAACATGGCGATTTGCCTCCCCGCCGAGATCAAGGCGCGACGCTTCGGACGCCGACCGCGGCGTCCCGTGGAAGAAAAATAAGGATCCGCTGTCAGCCATTGTCGGACTCACATCTCCATCGAAGCGCGACGAAGACGGCCGCCCGAGAGCAGTGGGAGCGGCGGGATCACTATCTCCTCCTCCCCATAGAGAAAGGCGAAGTCTCCCCGCCACCCGCTGAGATCCGACTCGGGCACCGCCTTTGGCCGAGAGGAGTCGGAGAAAACGACGCCCGCCACCGGATCGAGCGACTCCACCGATCCCTAGCGCTGGAAGAAGAAGATGAGTTGGGTCCGCCTGTTTGGACCTCGTGATCCGAGGCGAGCCCTTCCCCGAGGGTTCACACTCCCCGGATACACCTAAATACACCGCCCGTGAAGCCGGAGGATCGGCTAGTTGACTATTCCACAGCCTGTCAAGATAGCTTAACGGCAACAAGCGCTGTCAGAAAGTATGTTCCTCATGCTCTGTGGCACGGCCCGACATGGTTGAACAGCTTGAAGCCCCGCAGCATCAACAGCTGGGTCGATTTCACCGAGGCCTTCATCCGCAACTTCACGAGCACATACAAGCGACCTCCCAAGCCTCGCCAGCTTTCCCAGCGCGTAAGGCCCCAACGAGTCCACTCGCGACTACCTCACGCGGCCGGGCCGAATTCCGAACTCCCGCGAGGGAGTGCACGAGGTGTAGGCTATCGAGTACTTCACCCGGTGCGAGAAGGCACTCTCCTCAAGCACAAGCCTTTGGCGACGAGCCGAGATCCTTGACGAGCTGCTGATCATAGCATAAGTATGCCACAGCCGACTCCTCCATGAAGACGGAGATCAAGTCGCGACCGCAAGGTGGCTCCTGTGCCCTTAACTCCGGGTGGCGGCACCAAAATGGCGACAAGAATGTAATGATCATAAGCGAAGGTCTCGCAGCCGGCTGCCAACAGCCGCAGGTGGCGATAGCTGAAGACCAACAGCCTGAGGAGCAGCCTCCACCGCCGTTGGCGTAAAGGCGGCAAGTCCAACTGGTTGCTGGCCTTCTTACGAAAGCAGCACTCTAGATGGTCCCGCAAGTTCCATAACGGCGCGAAGCCGTCGAACCACACCACTCGGAATGCCATCGCTCACCAGATCGCCAAGGAGACAGCTTACCTCCTCGCTCATTGGGCCGCCGCCCACCGCCGCTTCAAAGAGAGTCGGGCTGTCAAAGCCAAGGGCGCAAAGACAAGACGAGTATCCGTAAGAGCATGGAGCTTATGTAGTGTCCACCAAAGGTGGCCGACGACCGACGCAAAGAAGGGTGCTGCAGAGAAAGAAGAAGTGAATGCAAGAGCATCAGATACCCCTGTTCATGCATCGTCCGAGAAACCTATCGCTTGAGTCGAGCTGATCACCCAGAGGTGATGTCGAACCGGCTCCTACGCCCTGGTCTTGGGAGCCACCCTTGCCGCTGGATAGGCGGGCCGCCAGCTTTTCGCGAAAAGGATAGACGGAGGCAGAACATCAACATCCTGCATAAGGACACAATGGAGAAGTTAGAATCAAGCAAAGACAACTTCAGAACAGCCGACCGGTTCCACGGCATTGTACCGGCCTTTCCTCGCCACCGATCGGCAAGATCCTCGATAGACGCCCTCTTTGGGGACAAAGATCACTTTCGCCGAGCCAGTCCGTTCAAGTGGTGGACCTCAAAGCCCGTACCATGCTCGCTTGGACGACCTACTTTGGCCAAGTTCATGGCGGTCCCCACCACGCCTACCTCAAGATGAAGATGCCGAGTACCAAGGATTTCGACCGTAGCCGCGACTACAGAATCGTCGCCCGCTAAAAGCAAATATTGGCCGAGTCCCTCGTGATCGAAATGAGAAGCTGCCGATCGGGTTGTGGAAATAGCCGCAAGCAGCCGAGATGTCGCCCAACCCCAAGGATTCGGAAGTCGAGGGCTCATTCAAGCCGCCAAAGAGACAAAGAAGATACCCTTGGACCCGGAGCACCCGGAGAGGTACGCTGTCAGAGAGGTGCAAACCTTGACAAGAATAGGAAGGCGAGCTCGCCGATTTCCTCCGTGAGAATCGACATTTTCGTGATGGTCCGCTAAAGACATGCTGTGTGTACCGACGGATTCGCCGAGCACAAGTTACATGTCCGATCCGATGGAGCCCGCCAGCAGTCCTTGCGCTACTGGGTCAAGAGAAGAGAAGAGTTGTTGGAGAAGAGATAGCCCGCCCTCGCAGCCGGTTTCATCATGGAAGTGTTCTTTCCAGAGTGGTTAGCTAACCCAGTCTTGGTACTAAAGAAGAACAAGCAAGGAAGATGTGTATTGATTACACAAGCCTCAACAAAGCTTGCCCTAAGGACCCGCTCACGGTTGAGAATTGATCAGGTGATAGACTTCACAGCCGGATGCGAGCTGTTGAGCTTCTTAGATGCATACTCAGAATATCACCAGATCAAGTTGAACCCGGCTGACAGATTGAAGACCGCCTTCATCACGCCATTTGGAGCCTTCTGCTACCTGACCATGACGTTCGGCTTAAGGAATGCCGGCGCCACCTTTCAGCGTTGCATGCAGAAGTGCCTCCTCAAGCAGCTTGGACGAAACACCCACGTCTACCTGGACGATGTGGTGGTGAAGACGGAAAGGCGAGGAACACTGCTGGAAGACCTCAAGGAGACCTTTGAGAACCTCGCGCCGATTCCAGATCAAGCTCAACCTGTAGAAGTGCGCTTTCGAGTACCAGCCGCCAGCCTTGGTTTCGGGTTCCTAACGCTGCATAGAGTGCAAACCTCGGAAGATCAAGGCAATCGAGAGGATGGAAGTACCCCGCCGATCGCTAGATGTGCAAAATTCACCGCCGTTTACGCCCATCACCGATTCATCACCGCTGGGCTAAAAAGCTCTTCCTCCTGCACTCAGCTCATGAAGAAGACCACCTTCTTCAATGGAACCACAAGGCGGACGTAAGCTTTTCTCCAGCTTGAAGAAAATGCTGACTATTTCGGTCGGGCGGCTCGACCCCAAGGAGCCCATGCTCCAGATATCACCGCCACCAGTAGGTAGTCAAGACACCATTGTAGTTGAACGCAAGGAGGAAGGCAAGGCGCCACCTGTCCAGAGACCGATATTACCCGAGCTGGCATCGTCGATTTCCAAGCAGTAACTACCCCACTACCGTAAGATGTGTTACGCGCGCACTTTGCCGCCAAGAAGTTGAAGCCTTACTTTCAAGAGCATCCAATCACCATGGTTTGCACAGCCCCACCAGCAGAGATCATCGAAGGCGAGATGCTTCGCCGAGTGGCCAAATGGGCTATAGAGTTGGCCCCTACACCATCTATTACCAGCCCCGCACCGCCATCAAGTCGCAAGCACTGGCCGATTTCGCCGACTGGCCGAGACTCAAGACTGCCACTCAACGCCCGACTCCACCCATTGGCGATGCATTTCGATGGCTCCAAGATGCGCGACCGCTTGGGAGTCGCGCCGCCCTCGCTTCAAAGGTGACAAGCTCTGGCACGCGCTGCAGATCCATTTCGCCGCTTCCAACAACGCCGCCAATACGAGGCGCCATTCACGGGCCCGGCCACAAAGAGCTTGGCATTCGCCGGATCCCGTGTTATGGCGACTCGACTTGGTGGTCCAACAGTCATCCGGCGACTGGGATGCCAAAGACGCAAACATGGCGAGCTACCGGTTCCTGGTACAGCAGCTGAGTGGATATTTTGAGGGGTGTGAGTTCCTCCACATGCCAAGAAACGACAATGACCAAGCAGATACCCTGGCAAGAATCGGCTCCACCCGCCAGTAATACCATCCGCGCCGCCTTCAGCGCCGCCTCAAGCCATCCGGCTGCCCACCAGAGTCGACTCCATTTTTGTGCCGATCAAGAAGTCGGATCCGACTCCAAAGCCTCGGCAGACGACACAAGAATTCTTGCAGACGCCCCAAGAACGCCAGGTCGGTTGCCCGGGACTTCTGTAACCTGCCCGGGATCATGGGCGACCATTGCGAGACTCCAAGATTGGCCCGGGACTTCTTCAACCCAAAGCAAGTTGTCATGGACTCCAACCCGCCTCCCAGCCCAGCCCGCCTCGGCCCAAGTAGCAGTATTGGCGGTCAAGAAATAGTAGCACCCTCATGGGCCCAGCCCATCCTCAAGTTCCTAGTAAGCGGAGAGCTACCAACCGATGAGACCTTAGCTCGGCAAGTACAACGCCGAGCGGCAGCCTACACTATAGTCAACAGAGAGCTGGTCAGCGATCGTCACCGGTGTCTACCAGCTGCTAAGGCCGAGCTCGAACAAGGCCAAGCGATTCGAAGACATTCATCATGCGAAAGCGGCCATCATGCAGCCTCAAGAGCACTTGTCGCCAAAGCCTTCGACACGGTTTCTTTCGCCAACTGCCCTAGAAGAGGCCAAGGAATTAGTTCCAAATGCAAGGTGCTGTGTGTTCCGCTTCCAAGCCGCTTTCAGCCGGCTTCAGACTCAAGACTATCCCCATCGCCCGCCCTTTGTGTGTGGGGCCTGACATGGTGGGATCATTCAAAACGGCACGAGGCGGCCTAACTCACTTACTTGTCGCGATGGACAAGTTCACCAAGTGGATAGAAGCAAAACCCATCAAGAAGTTGAATGGTCCCATCTGCAGAACTTTCATCGCCGACATCACGACTCACGACGCGCATCACACAACATCTCTCTTCTCCGCCTTCGCCCCAGGCCGCCTTAAGCAACTCCCCTTCCGCCACATGCGAGCACAGCCAGCCAGGTCACGCTCATGGCGAGCTTGCTGCATTCTCCTCCCCTGGCACACAAGGCGTGTTGGCGACTCAGCTGCCGCCAAGAGTGGCGCTATTCTCAAGAATAAAAAGAAGAAGGACGCAAAGTCATCAGCTAAGAAGTTCACAGAAGATCCGCCCGATCAAGCAGCAGCCGTGCCCAATCTCGGGACTACAGCCCATGGTGTGTGCCAGCGGCCAAGAAGAAAGAAAACTCACCTCGACTCCTCGACAAGTCGGCAGTCCGCTTGCCCAGCTCCTCAACGCTATGTTGAAGGCAGGGCGCGGAGGTTGTGATACTCCCGCGACAAGAATGTCGACAAAGGTAAAATTTGAAGTCATCAGATAGAGTTCCGAGCCGCCAGCCAGCCGCCCCAAACTCGGGACTACACCCAGTGGGAGGCCGCGCGCCTCACGAGAAGAGCAATAAAAACTCAAAGAAGGAAACATACCCGCACGGCAGCTCGCGACGCCAGTGTGCCTTGGTACAGTTTTTGATGGCGCTACTCAGCCGCAGCTTCGCTGGACGCCAAGGAGCGCGGCGTTCAGCGGGCTGGCCGCCTCGCACCCACCCAATGGGCGTGGCGCTTGTCGCCGGCACCGAATGGCCGACTGGCGCGCCGGGTTCAAAGCGGGCGCGGCGCCAAGTCGCTTCTCAAGACGGTGGCGCTGGCGAGGCGACTTGAAGGAGCAGCCTCGCCACAACCTCGCTGGTCGGTCGGGCGGTACAAAGGGTCCGCCGGCTGTTTGCCTCAAGGCCTCAGATCGCGGTGGAGGCGGCGGGGCGGCACGGCTGCGTTCGACAGAAAGGCTCGCCGCCTTCCCTGTCCGCGACAGGAACTCACCGCCGACTCCCTCCGCCTGCCCTGCGGAACTCCGGGCGGCGGCGGCGCAGAGCTCAACAGGACGACGAGTAGCGCCGACTGGAGGCGCGGCGGCCTCCTCGGCTTGCCTCTTGGCTGCAACGCGCCTTCCTCCTCCAGCTTCTTCCGGGCGGAAGCCGCCGCCTCGGCCTCCGCCTTTCTAGACGGGCGGCTCCTCCTTGTCGCGCTTCTCCTGCGCTGCTCCGCCTCCGCGCTTCCTGAGGTCGGCCGCAGGGTCAATCCGCCGAGTATTGGTGGACGCTCGCCCACCCCATGACGGAGGCGGCGGGCGCACTCTCCAAGGTGAGAGGAGCCCTGATGAGAAAAAAGACATATAAAGACTTGGACAAGACAGACCAGAAGAAAACAAGACAAAACAAGAAGTACTTATATGGAGACCAGCGGCGGCTTCTTCACTTCCTTGCGGAAGGGTTAGCCTTCACGACCGCTTCTTCGCTACGGTCGCAGCCGCCCCCTAAACTTCTTCGCCCGCCGCTGGAAAGCTCGCCCGCCCGACGCTTTCGCCACCTCGACCACCCAAGACGGGCGGAGGAACTCGCTACCGATGGCCGGCTGCTGTTGGCGGCGGGGGGACGATTTCCTTTCGCCGCCGCTGCCAAAGCCTACCAACGAAGGTCGCCAAGGCCTGGTCATCGGCCCTCCTCCTCCTCGGCGCCGGGTCTCCATCGCTGCCACCCCAAGTCGGGTCATCGGCGCCGCTTCTCCGCCTCGTCGGGACGATCTCACGGCCGCCCTGTGGTGCCTACCGAGGCTGCATGAGGGGTTCTCGACTCAAAATAACCAAAGAAAATCAAAGTCGGATTCGCGGAAGAAGGAAACAGAAAAGCAAGAGAGATGACTTACCACGGGATGGGGTTACAGTAGCATGAAAGCTCCTTGCCGAACTGCCATTCCTCCGTGAGGCCGCAGTTCGCCAGGAAATTCACCATGTCCATCACCTCCGTGTGGGGCATGTCTTTGGAGCACAGTCGACTGGGGTCCCGGCGGTGTCACATCCCTAGTGCTGGTATGCTTAAGGCTAGCTAGTCATTGTGCATCATGTTTAAATTCCATTTAATTTTGAAATGGGGATTTGTGAAACCCTCAGAATAATTTTTGGAAATGACCTAAATAAAAATTGCTCCAAAGGGTCCAGAAAATGCTCTTTTAGGTCTCTCCTAAAATATTGGACAGAGATAATAATCAAACCAATATTTTGGGGGTTCATAAGTATTTATATTTGGGCCTTTGGAATTAATGCATACCTATTTGCTTTGGATATATATATATGCTATATATATTATATATGGTTAAAATTATGCCATTTATAAAAGAGCTCGAATATTACCACTAGCTCATATAAAAATTGGCATAATTAAATAAGTGATTTGGTATTTTAAATAAGTCAAACAAATGTCGAATATTTAAAAAGAAACAAAATAGGAAAAAACCCTCACCTGACCTACCTTATGCTGGCTCAGCCTCTGGCGGCCTCGGCTCGCCCAGCTGGCCCAAGAAGCTGCCCAGCTGATCGGGCCAAGCGCCACTGGCCCCTTCTCGGCCAGAGGACAGGGCACGCCGCCACAAGGACACCTGTCTCTGGGGACACGCCTCCCCGCCACCTCCCGCTTCTCCTCGCCGCTTCGACACCCCGAACGACGCCACGCGCCGCCCGACCGCCTCCTCCCCTCCTCTCCTCTCTCTCGCTCGCCAACCCGAACGCCACCGCCGCTGCTCGCCAGAGTCAGAGCCACCGCACCTCGAGAGCATCTCGACGCCCCCGAGCTCCGCGCCATCGACTCGCCTTCGCTGCCACGCGAGCCCGAGGCACCATCGCGACGCTTATCGCCATCTTCTCCACCTCCGCCACCGAGATCGCCACTGCCGTTTCGCCGTCCGCAGCTTCCCCAAGGCCGCCAACCAGCTTCTCGATCCGCTGTGAGCTCCTCTACCTATCCTCTACCTCCCTGCTCGACACGCCGCAGAGCCACCGCCTCTTCGATCTCGAAAGCACCCCTCGCCGCCATGTCGCCGTTGTATACGGCTTGCACGCACGCACGCCCGAAGCGCACTAAAGCATTCAAGGCGCCCTCAGAGCCTAACGACACATTCCGCCGCTTCTGCCGTGCACCGTAGCCCTCTTCTCTCCGCTCAATCTCCGGCGCCGCGAAGCTCGCCCGCGAAGCTCCGCCACCCCTGCGTCTCGCTGCTGCCTCGGCTCGATGCGGCCGAGCGAGGGCTTCTCCGGTGCCCCCAGACGCCAAACGGTGGCCCGCGACGAAACCGAGCAACTCCGCGCAGCTCTCGCTTTTTGGTCGCCGCCACCAAGCTCCGGCGAGTCGACGTGGCGCCGCTTAATTAGTGCTAATCACCAACTAACCTACCCCCTAACACCGATGGGGCCCCAAGCCACTAATCTTAATTAGATTAGAATTAAACCCCCGTTAACTAATCGAGACACCGACGTGGCCCCACACGCCGTTTGACTCCAGCCAGCCGCAGCTGACTGCTGACGCCATGCTTAAGAAGGTCGACGCAATATTATATTTTCTGGATTTAATTAAATCAGGAAATTCCGTAATATTTTCAAAACTTCAAAATTCATAGAAATTCAACCGTAGCTCAGATTGAAATAATTTATATATGAAAATTATCGAAAAATTCAATCTATCCATCTGTACTAGTTTCATGCATGACAAACCAACTTATACATGCTGTATAAGTGAAACTCTAATATGGCATTTATAAGAGCTACTTTTGAATTGCATTTGAACCTTTGGTTCAAATGGACTTCATTCAAATCGAATACCGCTTGCATTAACTCAAACAGCATCACATCTACATGCCATGTTCATGCATCATATTGTTGCATATGATTGTGTATTGATTTCGCACTGCTCCTTCTCGATAGGTCCTGCCCGAGACGCTCCAGAGTACTGCCTATGAAGTGGTGCCTCCCTTGTTGATTTACCGTGCAAGCAAATCCCTTGTTCATTCCGACATAATCCTACTCTCTCGCCCTGCTCTCGCTATTGCATTAGGACAACAACGATTCATCCGCTACTTTGTGCTGCGGTAGTTGAACCCATTCCTCCGCATGACCTGTCATTGCCACAAGAATTAGTTGAAACCCACTAGCATGTGTAGGAGTTGATTGAGCCATGTTGTGTTCCTACCATGCTATGCCTGCTATTGCTTAGAGTTGTGTCAGTCTGATTCATTGGGAATGAATTGGAGTACAGTTCTATGTTCCGATGTCGAGAGTGAAGTGTGTGAACACGATTTGGTAAAGGTAGCGGTGAGAGGCCATGTAGGAGTACATGGTGGGTTGTCTCACCGGAACCATCCTTAAGCAATCGAGTTCTATGTATGTTGTCCAATGACTCGATACTACCACACATTGTTCCGTAACTCGACCCCTCTCGACTTATTAATCAACTTGATCTCTGTCCGTGAGTCGCAACTAGTTTCGTGTTTGTAGGTAGTGCTATTTTTCTACCAAGTGGCACCCGCAGGGTGGGCTTGGGACAGATTAGGCACATGTGGCACGGTGTACCAAGTGGCACCCGGATGGTGGGCTTGGGAACCCTGCTCACATCGCTTGGGGTCGTGGAGCGACACCCCGCCGGATTCCTTGCGGATGGAACCCTAATAGGCGATAAGCCCGGACTAGGGTCTTGTGTGGTTAGTCGTGTCGTACGACACCTCGCCAAAGCTTCCGCTGAAGGTTGCCGAGATACATGACGGTATATGGCGGTGTAAGAGGCGAGCGCGTGTGAAGAAGTACACCCCCGCAGGTTATCATGATCTATTCAATAGCCGTGTCCCGGTTATGGACTTCTTGGATGCTTACGTGGTACATAGACAACTTGAAGTGGATACTCTAAAATGCACAAGACAAGTGTGAGTGCTATGGATGGCCTCCCGTATGGAGACGGGAATGAATCCGTAGTAGTGTATTGATGTGGTGATTAGTGGACCTGCACGTTGTCTCACCTCAAGAGTTTCTTGTAGTCGAGAACAGGATAGCCACAGAGTCAAAGCTGGCTTGTCGCAACTAAACTCCACATTACCTTTTTGACACTAATGCATGTATGATAGGATCTGATGTAAGTCTTGCTGAGTACCTTTGTACTCACGCTGTTTTATTTATGTTTTGCAGCGGAGACTTCGGTCTTGCTAGTAGTTCCGCTTTGACTTCATTTAGTAGCTTGTTACCTCAGCCACGATCTTGTACCCTTGGGAGGGTCTTGTAGATAGTCGTGCTTCTCAGCTTTTTCTTTTGTAGTTGTTCCAGACTGTATATGTAATGCTTCCGCTTGTTGTTTGTATGTTTCAATGATGGGTCATGTGACCCCTGTTTGTACCTATTGCTATGTGGCTCTTTCCGAGCCTTTATCTATATGAGTTTGCGTTATGTTGTGATGCCATGTTGTACAGCACATACTTGCATGTTATGCGACGTGTAACTTGTATTGCTATGTGTGGATCCCACAACCTAGTTGTTTATCCTTGGTAGCCTCTTATGGGGAAATGTAGTCTCGTGCTTTCGAGCGATAGTAGTCCGCTACAGCCCTGCTCACCGAGTCCTCGCTAGCCCAGCACTACCGCTTGACACTTGACTGGCCGGCATGTGTTTCACTTCGCTCCTATGTCCGTCCCTTCGAGGAAATGTCACGCGGTGTTATTCGAGTCCTGCTTAGCCTGCTACAGCCCGGGATACCGGAGTCCTCATAGCCCAAAGGCTACAGCCCGAATATATGCGTTGATGACCGACATGCTCGATGTGATTCATGTATGCCTGTTCCTATAGGTTAGCGCCGCTTTGGGTTCACGACTAGCCATGTCGGCCCGGTTCTTTGTCATATGGATGCTAGCGACACTATCATATACGTGGAGCCAAAAGACGCAAACGGTCCCGGTCATGGTAAGGCGACACCGTGGGAATACCGTGGCGTGAGGCCGCAAAGTGATATGATGTGTTACATGCTAGATCGGTGTGACTTAGGATCGGGTCTCGACAGCGGCCGCCATCCGACAGATCGATGAGGTCGGCCTTAGAGAGGAAGAACTCGTGCACCATAATGGCGGCCAAAGAAGTCGGCCCCTGGGCCAGCCCTCCGATCGCGCCAAGACTGGAGTCAAGCTGATGCCGGGCGGCGCCGAAGAGTCACGACCTGGCTCGATGGGACCACTGGGAGTCTCTCGCCAACTCGCCGCCTCAGAAGGCGGAGAAGTTGACCCAATCGCCTCGTGGGCGACGTTCTTCACGTAAAATACGGCGCTGCCACATCTTCACCAACTTGATTAGTGGGATGGCAGGAAGGGGTTGTCGGCTAACGGCCTCCTCATTGCGATGAAAGTGCCGCACAGAGCCGGCACGCGAGTGACGTGCGTTCCGAGCTTGGCTTGGAAGAATTCCTCCCACAGCTCCATGGTGGGGAGAACGCCGAGAAAGCCCTCGCACAAAGAGGCAAAGGCGGCCAGTAGCACCACCGTGTTTGGAGTGAGGTGGTGCGGCTGAAGCTCGTGGAACTCCAGGAAGGCGCGGAAGAAGCCGCTCGCCGGCAGCCCTAGCCCACGCATGAGGTGCGAGCGGAATATGACCCACTCGCCTCCTCCGCCGGGCGTTATTTCGCCCGGGCGCGCGGGTCCGCACTAGGTTGGTGCCGGGATGCGCGCGCGTCGGGCGGAGGAACTCGGCGATGTCGCTGCCCACTATGGAGCCATCCCACACGCCGGAGCGTAAGGGCGAAGGCGCGGCGGAGGAGGAGGAGCTCATCTCCGTGGCGCGGGCGGGTTCGGGCGCGGGCGGAGGCAGGAGGAAGACGGGCAAGGAGGAGAGGAGTGAGAGGAAGCAAGGAGAGTGGGTGCGCGTGCGGCCGCCGCTTCTCCCCGCTTACTTATAGGCGCTTAGGCTGAGAAGCCGGCGGGGCAAGCGGGATTAATCGCGCCATTACCCCACGCCCCACGATGAATCCCACGAAGTTATCGCGGCAAGAACGACGGGGAGTTTAACCGCCCGCACGGGCCGCAGCGATACGCCCGTGCGCCGGGCGCGTAGTGGCGGGCCCCGCCGACGGGCCTGTCTAGTCACGCTGTGGGTGGGCAGATCGCCTGCCGCGTGGATGCCACGTGGCGGCCCGCAACGGCAGCTGCCTCGAAGCTTATCAGCACGCCGCCGGATCCCGCCACGACCTTCAAACCTTTGAGGAGCGAGACGACCTTCCTACAAGGCCGACTCCAGCTTAGTCGGCTCAAGAGAGAGACAGCGAGCTGCCCAGATTCTTCCATTAGAGGGATGAAACTGTTGAGGCTCCTCGACATGTTGCCCTCGGCGCCACCAGCTTCGGGACTACTGTTGAGTAATGGGCCACGTAGGCAAACCCGAGCCCCGAACCTTTCAAACATCGAGGCGCATCGCGCCTCAAGACCCCAAGACGAAGAGCCCCTTCCGAGAGTCGGCGGTAGAGCCGCCGACCGACCTCCCACCGAGTCCCGAGACGGCCTCGAGATAAGCCGACTCCCAACCAGCCACTTCCGGGAAGTTGCCATGGGGAGTCGGTCATGACTCCAACCACCTCCCGCCTATGCGATCACGGACGGAGGGATGAGGGCCGCAGCCCATCCCCGCCTGCTCATAAGGCGGCATGGCTACAAAGCGTCAGATCGACAGAGATTCATTCCGCGCGGCATCCTTGTTATGCCGACTCGACGCCAAATTTGCGGCAGATCCCTATACCCACGACGGCTCACAAGACGAATTCGAAGACGGCGGGATTTTTACTTGTCGGGCGGGAGTATAGAAGACGATGAGAGCAGCCCCAAGATGGACCCACTGGGAGTCGGCCTCGAGAGTCGGCCGCCCTCCCACGGCCTCCGGCGCCATTAACTGCATAAGACAGGAGTGGCAACAGATCGCCGCCAGCGGCATCGTTGCTATGACCCTACCCACTAACTTCTCAGGCCATTAGAAGCACGGCATACAGAATCCGCAGCCGGGCAAGATTCACTTGGCGCGGACAAGGGCTGTCGGCCCCATGCTGGATCGCCGGCGGGGCCCACTAGTCGGCGGGCCCTAAGTCGGCGGAGAAGACGGTGACTTAAGAGACTCGAAGTCAGGCTCGCGCCAGCCGGATTACCATTGTACCCCCGGGGGGTAGGCCTATATAAACCCCTCGGGGCACCCATGCAAGAGGTTGGGACCTAATAGTTTTAGACACACATAGGGGGAAGAGAAGAGCTAGCCGTGCCCTTCTCCTTCCTCACCCCGAACAGCTCAAGGAGCAACCTTGTACCCACTTTGCCATAGTGATCATGCGGAGACCCCGCAGAGCAGCAAGAGGGGTGTTATCTCCACGGAGAGCCCTGAAGCCGGGTAAGATTCGCAGGCATGCCTTCGCCTCATCCCGCTTCTGTGCACCGCGACGCTCTACTCGCCTCCATGATAAGCCATCCTTTGGCATATGTCGACCCAAACCCCTACACGGGCTGTGGAAGAGATTATTCTGCCTAGTACCCCGCTCTATGAGGGGTCAATATATCAAGTGGGCGGAGCCGAGCTATGCGCGATCGCCAGGACCGGATACCTATCCGGAACTCCCCGAAGAAGGCGTCCAAGACCGCCTTCGGAATGGTTTTACATGGAGGACTTCCCGCCATCGATCCTGCTCGGATCGGCCTTCCGGAGTTCAGCAATGCTCCTCTCGAAGAAGTGCCTAAGCTGGCGCTCAGAGCCCCGGAGGGAAAATGACCGGATGTCCTCTATTTGATGAGCCGAATAAGGTTATCGGCTCATGCCGGATTGACCATGATTGAGTCATGGCAATCTGCATTATGAGGAGTGCAGCCGCTCCAATATAGGGGCCACCCCATGTGGGACTTCAACGGGGAGGACGATGCCACCCGCCATGGCCGCAAAGGGCCGGGATCGGTCACCGAACTGGTGAAGATCTTGTCTGCCATGTATAAAGGGGAGGAGGAGGATTTCCTCCGCGTCAATCCACTAAAGGAGTTTTATTCGAATAATCCTCGAAGCTGGGTAAGCAAACATCTTTGTGACCTGTCCGATCCATGTTCCCGTGGTTAAATATCTCATTTCATGGTTTCTACGCAGGAACTGCGCCGGACTGTGGAGAAGATACACAGCCCGCCCCCACAACCCGAGGATCCGGAACGGTCCCTTGATCCGACCTCCGAAGAGGATCCGGATATAAAGGTGGTGTTGATCGACGGGGTATTCCACCAACTTAGCATCGACAATGCTTTGGTTGCCATCACGGCCGATTACCCCGGAATACTTCCCTCCTCACAGGTAACTGAGACCAGGGTCCCAATATTCTGATAATGACCCATCCGTGCTTATTTCTTGATCACCGTATACCAATGATGTTTCGCAGGGGGTACCTTCGAGGCAGAAGCCGAGCCATGTGGCTAGCTAACAAGGCAAGACGGCCTCGCAGGCTAAAAAAGGAGTGTGGTCCGGATCGAAACTCCGCCGCAACGGTATGGCGTATCACCATGTTCCTAGGATTGACTCCTAGAAGGCATACTAACGCTGACGCTTTTTTTCGAAAAGAGCGCTGCATGACCGAGTCCGAGAGGTTGCCAATCGAACCTCCGCCGCCGGGCTCCAAAGCCGGGTCCAAGCGGAGGCGAACACGAGGCTTAACGCCGGATGCTCCTCCGGCTGCAGGATGCCGACAGATTGTCCGCCACCAACTCCGAGGTGGAGTGCCTTGAATCACACGCGCCACGGACAGTTCTTCGTGATGCATGTTTCTCCCAAGAGGCCTTGAATGCCTTCAATTCGAGATGCGCACTCCGTGCCGCCAAGATGGTCTAGCCAGAGCCACGGAGTAGTATGTAAAGGACATACGGTAAGGAAATTTGACAAGCTTATATATGCCAAGAGCTCCCGAGACTTAAAATAGTTAGAATAACTGATTTAAGGATCATTTGTTATGCAGGATCTTACGTAAAAGAGTACCCGACTGTCCCAGAGCTTGAAGAGTGCAAGGCCCAACTTGAGGTCCGCACTAGCCGCTATAGGGGAGCCACAGAGACCCCTCCGTAATATACGCCTAAAAGATAAATAGTTTATGAAGTGCGGCGGTGTATAAATCGACAAAAATATTGCAGATGGCGCCGGATCGATCCGGACAAGCAACAACTCTTGCGCCAGCTAAAGGTCGCGCGAGCGTGCTTACGAGGGTGCGGCAGGAGAAAAATAACCTCCAGATGCCAACACCAAGCTGGGTGAGGAACTAAAAGATGTTCGTGCTCAGCTTGTCCGACCAGAAGGAGAATCGGCTTGCCGCGGCATTTTCAAGAAGTGCTTGAGCGAACTTTGAAAGAGTTCGGCGAGGAAGGCGACTAACATAAACATGTATGTAGGTTTGCTCACAGTGTCGCCCCGAGGAGGAGATGCCCTTCTTCGGGTGATCTTCTTCCCGAATTGCGCCACCTGCATTTAATGAGTCCGGCAGTGATGAAAAGCATCGGCCGTGCCTTGTGGCTATCTATCTCCCTGCCTCAAGGCATTGGGGAGCTGGCAGAGCTTCAAGGAGCACGGTGGCGCTCCGACTATGGAAGATATCGCCTGCCATTAAGGTGCTGTGGAGGCCCGGCCATGGTAAAGACGCTGCACACGGTTTGACCCAAACCACATGGCCGAGGTCGGACCTGTGGGGCCTGATGGGATGGAGATCCTCGAAGCTTAGTGTACGCCAAGTAGAATTGGCCTCCAAGTATTCCCAGAAGATTGTAAATTAGATAGCCTATTAGATGGCATTGAGGAGGAATACAATGAGTCGAGTTGACTATGTAAAAATATGACATGAAAAATGTCTTCTTGCCGGATTGTAGATCGCTTGTCATAGCGGACTTTTTTGCTTCACCTCAGGACCCAATAGTCCGGAGTGTGTCCGAATACCTTCGTGGTTATATAAGAACCGGCTATGCATGGAGACAAGGTGTAGGGGTCATTATTGCTGTATCGTATAAGTGCCCAACTAGTTATGTTATATTACATGGGTAGTAAGAAACATCTTCCAGGGAGAATAGTTCCTTTAAGGGTTCCTTTCGCTGGGATGCATGCCCTAAAGTGCATGTCAAAGCTGCTATGAAAGCAGTAAAATCATATGGGGGCAGATGGGTAAATAGTTAAAAATCATCTTTCAGTTCACCGACCTAATATTCCCTTAAGAACGCAAGCTTTCGCTTCACCCAGTCCGAGGTACACATCCGCTGACCCGCAGTAATAATCGCAGAGGTGCTCCTTTACCACCTAGCCGAACAATCGGGAACGAGGGGTAAGCATGTGAGCCAGGAACCCAGCTTGGCCAAAACTTAAGTCATATCGATGCATATAATGGTGAATAAAAGGTACATGCGGAAGTTTAACGCGATGTTGGGCATGAAGCTCAGATAAATAAGCTTATGTTAAAGAAGCCCTGTGTATAATGAGCGCGATGACAGCGGTAAGTATAAAAAGCGAAAAAGCGCAAACTTAAGTCAAGAAGAAGGAGGAGGAAGGAGAGAAATAAAAGACAAAGAAAAATAGAAGATGTGGACGGAGGAAGTAGACGAACTTGGAGTCCGCCGCTTAGGCGAGAATCTTCAGAGACGGGCTATGCTCCATGGGTTCGCTCGAGTCGGTTATCCGATGCGTTGCATGCAGACGGTATGTTCACCGGGTTGGGGACACCGTAATGGTGCACTACCCCGATATAAAGTCTATCACCGTCCGGATTTGGCCGCTTTTAACAGGCTTGGCCTCTATCCATTTGGTGAATTTATCCACGATGACCAATAGGTATTTTTGCTTGTGGGTTCCTCCCTTAAGGGTCCAACCATGTTAAGCCCCTGCATCCGCAAACGGCCGTGATGGGTATAGTTTTGAGGGCGGTGGGTGGCATGTGGCTTTGGTTAGCAAAAAGTGGCAACCGACGATCGTTGACTAAATCCTCATGATCTGCCCGGCCGTCACCAATAAAATCATGTACGGAAGGCCTTGTTTACAAGGGCTCGGGCTGCGGCGTGGTGCCCACCCAGTCCGCAAGAATTTCAGCCAGAGATTTCGCCTTCCTCTTCGGAGATACACCTTTGAAGGACTCTCAGTAGTGCTTTTCTTTTAAAGCTCTCCTCATGGACTTTGTAGGCTTTAGATTGCCGTATCATGCAGCGAGCCTCATTTTGGTTCGGGAGTTCCCGCCTAGTTAGGTAGGCTAGGAATGGTTCTGGCCCACGGGCGATAACCGCCATTATTTCGTGAGCGGAGGGTGTTATCTCGGGGCAGAGCCTCCGTTGTGTCGAGTGTTCGGCGTCAGCAGGCGGTTGGGTCCGGATTGTTATTGCCGGACTCCTTCCCATAGTACGGATGGCTTGAACAGCCGCTCCAAAAGATATTGGGTGGGACGGCATCGCGCTTTGCACCGATGCGCGCAATATATCCGCCACCTGGTTGTTATCCCGGCTATATGATGAAATTCAAGCCCTTCAACTGCGGTTGACATTTTTAGGACCGAATTGCGGTATGCTGCCATTTTCGGTCTTCGCATCAAAGTCTCCGCTTATTTGCGATATTGCGAGGTTCAATCCTCAGCACCTCTAGGCGTTGAATGCCCATGGAGATCGCCATCCGGAGGTCGTGCGTAAGGGCCTCAGATTCGCTACGGCGTTGTTGGAGTCCGTGATACATTATCTGAAGGACGATGGATCGTGGTCCCGGTTGGGGATGTCAGACGACGCCAGCCCCTGTGCCGCCAACATTTTGGAGCCGCAAAGTGCATGATCCAATTGAGTATGCGCTGCATTTTATGGAGTTCGGCTTCAGTCCATTCGCCACGAAGTCGGCCAAAACTGCGACTTAATAGCTCGCCGTGGCTTATAAGTTATGTCGAATGGAAGGAGCTCTATGGCCCATTTAGCAATCCGCCCGCCGCGTCATGTTATTTATAATGTCGTTAAGAGGTACTCGAGGCTACCCGCATCGAGCACTCTTGAAAGTAGTGTCGCAGCTTCCGGATGCCATGAACACCGCAGATGCTATCTTTTGATAGTGTGGGTACCGGACTTGCATGGAGTTAGGATAGTGACACATAGTAAACCGTTTTTGAAGAGGGAACCGTGTCCGTCCGCTTCGCTCGACAACGAGCACCGCGCCGACAACTTGATGTGTTGCGCGATATATATTAGCATTGGTTCGCCATATTGGGCGCGCCAGACCGGATTTGTTGCCAAATGGCTTTTTATTTCTTCGTCTCGCCGTGGTATGCATCCGGCCCACTCAAGTGTTTGGTGCACCGGAGGAGGCGGTAAAGGGTAACGCCTTTTCTCCCAAACGGAAATAAAGCGGCTTAGAGCCGCCACGATCTCGCCAATTTTTGTATTTGTTTGAGGTCTTTTGAATATCCAATTGTGACAGAGCTCGGATCTTGGCTGGGTTTGCTTTAATTCCTCTACCGACACAATGAAGCCTGTGAGCTTTCCAACCGAACGCCAAGACGATTTTTCCGGATTGAGCTTGATGTCATATTTTCAAGATTGTCGAATGTGAGCCTCAAGTCTTCTACTAGAGTTTCGACGTGCTGGTTTTGACGACCACGTCATCTACATATGCTTCCGCTGTTTTGCCGATCTGGTTTGCCGATATGTCTCAATCATCGCGCTGATATGTTGTGCCGGGTTTTTGAGCCCAAAGGGCATTGTGTTGAAGCAGAACGGGCCGTATGGAGTGATGAATGTTGTTGCAGCTTGGTCTAGCTCCGCCATCTTGATTTGGTGGTAGCCGGAGTATGCGTCGAGGAAGGGGGAAGGGATCCTTTGGGCAAGCCTTATTAAGGTCTTTAAAATCAACACATAGGCGCCAGGATTTATCCTTCTTGGTACCATCACCAGGTTTGCTAGCCAAGACGGATGTTTTATATCTCCGATGAGTCCGGCTTCGTAAGTTTGGCTAGCTCCTTCCCATGGCCTGTCTCTTGGGTTCGAAAAGCACCAAGAGCCTGTTTGACTGGCTTGAACTTTTAGGATATTTAGGCTGTGCTCGCCAGTTGACGTGGGATTCCCTGGCATGTCCGAAGGGTGCGTGCAAATATGTCCCAGTTTTCTTGTAGAAATTCTCGAAAGCGCGCCTACATCAGGGTTTAATTGTGCCCCAATGGAGGCCGCTTTGCAGTGGTCCGCTTAGCCAACCCTCCAAGACGGTTCCGCACTTTTAGGGGTTTTGGTTTTTGGTATTTAACCAGGTGCTTGATAATGATGCACCCTTTATTTCGACTAGGGATGTATTCGGGCCGGATTATCCCAAAATTTACTTTCGGTTTTCAAAGCGCTCTCCATCGTGATAGTACTTTTGTAATTATGGTTACCAAGTCAGCAAAGCGTGTAACTTCGCGATGACTTATGGCGTTTAGGATTCCCTTATCCGCATGCAATTATTGCAGAAAATTGGGATTGCGCCCTCCTTTCGGAGTCCTTTATCCTGTTCGTAATCAGGAGGAATCGCCCAAGAATGATGTAATTGTTTCAGCGGGCTCTCGCCAATTCGAGAGAGATCGCTAATGTTTGGGTGGGCGGTGGAACTAGATCCGAACCCCGCCCAATTTAGGACTCAGGGGCCAAGAAGTTTCGAACTCGAAGTTTGGATTTTGAGTGTTATCTTATGAGTCCAACCCACCACCGACTTTAAGTTCGGGGCTTGATCGACATCCATCCCTCTCGCTGAATCCGCATGGAGGGATCGGGGAATCGACATAACTAGTCCTTAAGATAGAAGAAGGATCGCGCATTGCTCCTCTATCACAAAGCAACATGATGGGTAACCGGGAGAGTTGATCTCTCGATCGGTTTTAGGTCTGATCCGTCAGTAGTCCGTGGCGACTCCTGTGCGGCGATGCAATCCAAGAGCTCGCTTACGGAGGAGAGCTCGATCGATCTAACTGTTCGCAAGTTCCAATTAACGTGAAGATTGGTTTCGGCGACTCGAGAAGTCACTCGCGCCATGGGCGCCGAACTAGCGGTCATGAGAAACCACCTAGCCAAGAGTCTCCACCATTGGCCAAGGCTTCTTTGGCGATAGTATCGTGATTTAAAGACGAGATGAGGCATCCTACCCGATAGCGACGCAAGACAGAGGAACTCTCAATGAAAGCACCAATGTCGGTGTCAAACTGGCGGATCTCGGTAGGGGGGTCCCGAACTATGCCTAGGCGGATGGTAACAGGAGACAAGGGACACGATGTTTTTACCCAGGTTTGGGCCCTCTCGATGGAGGTAATACCCTACTCCTGCTTGATTAATATTGATGATATGGGTAGTACAAGAGTAGATCTACCACGAGATCAAGGAGGCTAAACCCTAGAAGCTAGCCTATGGTATGATTGTTGTTCGTCCTACGGACTAAAACCCTCCGCTTTATATAGACACCGGATAGGTTAGGGTTACACAGAGTCGGTTACAATGGTAGGAGATCTACATATCCGTATCACCAAGCTTGCCTTCCACGCCAAGGAAAGTCCCATCCGGACACGGGACGAAGTCTTCAATCTTGTATCTTCATAGTCCAGGAGTCCGGCCAACGGTGATAGTTCGGCTATCCGACACCCCTAATCCGGGACTCCTCGCTGAGCTTTTGCCCAACGTAAGTCTACAACTCAACAACAACAAAACTGTCTTGCACCCGTGATAGTGCTCTACATTTTCTTTCATATAGGTCCAGTCAACCCACCTCATATCACACACTATGGGCTTCTTATCCAGCAGAATAGTCTCATAAAAGTCATGTTGTTCCTTGGTGTGGAACCTGTAGTCCACAGCAGTTCTTCTCCTTGTGGCATATGGATCTGTCATCCTCCATAGCCTCAACCCATTGTCTCTTCTGATCTTCATATCCTCAGCCACAGGATGGGCATCATTGTGGTCTGGTATCTTGGGCTTGAGCTTCCTCAGAACTTGTCCTTCTTCATCTTCTTCATCAGCAACCTCAGGCACTTGGGCCTTTGTTCTTTCAGCAGTGGAATACTCCCTCGTATTCCTCTTTGGTGTGACTTGGCCTTGTGGACAGCTTTGGGTGCTTCCTTGGGCTTAGATGTGGCAGCCCTCGATCTTATAGCATCACCCATAAGCTTTGGTGCCTTGGGTGCTGGTGCAGAATCTCTTCTTCCTCTTCCATCATGGAAGGCTTCCCAATAACTCGACTGTGGTCTTCTTGACCCTTTCTTTCCTTTTCTTTCCTTCAGCAAGCAATGGCTCTTTGGGATCAGGCTTTTCAGAATTTGAGTTGATGCTCGACTTTGGCATAGGTGTCCTCTTGGCAGAACCTTCTTATTGAGTCCGTGCTTTGTGCTATGTGCTTTGAGCCATACTCCTTCTTGAGCACTACCTTCTTGGAGGTTGCTTCATCCTCTTCGCCTCTATAATCCTCATCTTCGAATCTGAGGTTTTCTTCTTCCTTTGCCTGGTGGCAGCTTTAGGCAAATTGCTTGGGGTGCTCCTCGCTGCCTTCATCTCAAGAGCTAGAGGGACTAGTGCCTCACTCATGTTCACCCTGCTCCTCCGACCTATTCTCGACTCACTCCTGGTTTGACATGCTGCAAACACCGATCACGACCCGTGAAGAGTTATAGATGAGGTAGAGGATGAGCATCACAAAATGCAGAGATTTTTGCAAAAGAATGACTCAAAATTTCAGTTTTAGTTTTTCACGTAAAGCATTTGGATCAACCGATTTTCAAACTTGGTGATACCGGCAGTTTTGGAACCTAAACCGATGAACTCGGTCAGACCGAGTCACGTTCAGTGGCACCGAGACTGCTAGGGTTTCACAAAGTCCTAAATCGGTCTCACCGATTAGCAATTCTCGGTCGACCGAGTCTCACTAGTGCAATTGCATAAGCCAAATCGGTGGGACCGAGTTTTTCAACTCGGTGGGTCCGAGATGGTTTCATGAAACCTAACCCTAAATTTTCGAATCAAAACTATTCTAAGGATTGCATTGACTGGATAGGAGGGTTTCAATCGTGGCAAGAATCAATAAGAACACAATGTGCCGAGAATCGACGAGGAAAGCATCGTGATCGAGTCCATATCCTAGTTCGGCGGAGACTCTCACGGTGGCAACGGCGGGGTTGAATTCGCTGATGGTGGCGGAGACCAGCGGCAGGAGGCGGCCATGGCGAGGAGGCGATCCGGAGACCATGGAGGCAGAGCGAGCTATTGCGTGGCGAAGAGGTTCGGAGAAATTTCCAAATTTTGCCCGTGACTATATATAGCCCGACCTCGTGTGTGACCGAGTGGAACAACTCGGTGGCACCGAGATGCAAAACTGTGTACAGTTATTGCAACTCGGTGTGACCGAAGAGTTCAAATCGGTTGCACCGAGATTGAAAACCTAGATCGACTTAGTGATCTCGGTAAGACCGAAATGGAGGAATCGGTCAGACCGAGAATCACAAAGAAGTTTTGGAAGTTTAAGTCTATGACGAATCGGGGACTCCAAGTGCTCCTCACACAGAGTGGTTCGAATCTGACTTGATCAAATTTTGTGATGTAGCATGAATAGAGTTTGAGACGAGAAAAGCATAGATAGCTAGAGAAGGTTCTTAGGCATTCTTGTCCATCCACTTGGCCAAAGAAAAAGAAGCCAATCAATCAAAACAACAAGTGGATGTCCTCGAATGAGTAAAGTATGCAACCAACATGCTCACACAATAAGATGGCAAATGAAATATGTGGCAAAGCATGCACAACCAATTCTAGCATCTATCAAACAATTGGCGATGACTAGGTCATCTATATATGAGTATATTGACTTAGGAGTCAAATGATAGACATTTGATCATAGGTCATACTCATCGTTTAAGCTCAAGTGGGGTTACCACTTTTACATAAAGCATTTATGTGTTCACATCATTAGAGTTGCTTTGACTCAATTCTTAGAGTTAAGCTCCCCCTAGATGTGAGATCCCCCCTAAGAGGGATGAACTAACCTTGGGTTTTGTCGATGATGACTTCATGTAGGTGTTGAAGATGTGGATGCTCAATGTTGATGTAGATCTTTTGGAGCAATCCTTTGGAGTGAGTTGCACTTTCAATACCTACATGGGTTAGTCCCACAAGGAACAAACAAGTATATCCATAGACATAGAGTGATGCACACACAAAATGATGTCCATGAAATCATTAGGTTACCTTGTCCCTTGCCTTACCAACATGAGGGTTTGTGACTCCTTGAACTAGTGCAAGATATGGAAGTTGATTGCACTTGTCCTTGCCATAATGATATGAGTGAAATATGTTGGCGGAGTCACCCTCAAGAACTCTCTAGTTCTTCTTCTTCGGATCCACATCATCTTGATGGGAATCCTTGGAGTTGTAGTTGTACTTGATGAGGTAGAACTTGACGTAGTCTTGGGAATCCACTTGACGAGACCTTAGGTGCTTCTTCAAATGCATCAATCTCTTCTTGAAGCTTGTCCTTGCTTTTGTTCTTGTGGTCTTGTGGTGGAAGATCATCTTGTGCTTGTGTTCCTTGAAGGAAGTAGGATCATACTTCTCTTGTTGAGGAACAAACTTCGTCTTGGGGTATTGATCTTCTTCCCACTCAACTCCATTGGCATTGAACTTTCGCTCAAAACCAACACCTTGATTCTTCCGGTGCCTTCCTTGCTTATGCATAATTTCCTCAATTGCTTACTCCCGCAAGGCTCTTGTATACACCTTTTCTATAATTCCCTTCAATAAGCTATTTTCTTGCTCAAGTGTAACTTGGCTAAGAGAATCATTAGTGGAATCAAGAGAACTACTAGAAGCAACAATATTGGATTTGACATTATTATTGTTACTACTAGAGGAAGAATCTTTCTTGTTCTTGTTACTAGACTTGACTTGAGGCATGTAAGTAGATAAGAGTAAACGCTGGCAATGTAAGAAGAACTTTCTTACGGAGATCATCATTGATTGCTTTTAAGAACTCATGCTCTTGCTCAAGATTGAGCTTTTCAAAGCGTAACTTCTCATGAGCCCTTAAAAGTTCTCGATGATCTTCAAAGATAGTTTCATGAGCTAACTTAAGAGTGTTTAGTTCTTTAGTTAGACGCTCAATTTTCTCCTTATCATTGTCATTCGTTTTATCTTGATTAGCATGATTAATTGACGTTTCATCATAGTATTCATCACTAGAGTTGTCAACAAGTAAATCATCATCACCTAGCAAGTCATCTTCATCAACATCAAAATCAACATACTCGGGTGTGTTACCTTAGGACCTTTGGCCATGAAGCATCTACCAATTCCTTCATTTGGTGATTCAAATATGTCGAGGAGTTGGTTGACACAAGTGCTAGACCGGCAACACCTTCATCTTGAGTATATTCGAGTCGGAGTGATAGCTTCTCTCGGAGTGATTGTGAGTCGGAGCGGATACCCATTCACCAACATGAGCTTGATGTCTTCGTTTTGTGTAGCTCTTGATGACTTGTCCTTCCTTTCCGAATCCTTGCTTCTCCGTGAGGGTCTTCGCTCATAACGATCATCTCTACTCCTCCTCTCTTGGTGGTGATTCTTCTCTTCTACTTCTTCTTTTGGAGAGTCTTCTTCTTTTGTAGGGTGTCGTACACTCATTGAATAGTGTCCGGTCTCCCACAATTGTAGCAATTTCGCTCTCGACTAGAAGATCTTTTGTCATTGTAAGACCTTGACTTGGAGCTTCTTTCTTTGCTTCTACTCTTGTAGAATTTGTTGAAGTTCTTCACCATTAAGCTCAATTCTTCATTGAAGGTTTGTTTCTCACTTGATGATGTGGGGCTTCACTTGAGGCTTTGTAAGCACCACTTGACTTGTTGTGAAGTTCCTCCTTATCCTTAAGTGACATCTCATGAGCAACAATTCTTCCAATGACTTCCGCTGGCTTGAGATCTTTGTAGTTTGGCATCATTTGAATCAATGTGCACACGGTATCATACTTTCCATCCAATGCTCTTAGGATCTTCTTGATGATGAATTTTCGGTCATCTCTTCACTCCCTAAGCCGGCAATCTCATTTGTGATAAGTGCAAGCCTAGAGTACATTTCAGCGACACCTTCACCATCCTTCATTTTGAACTTGTCAAGCTGACTTTGGAGCACATCCAACTTGGATTCCTTGACGGATTCGGTACCTTCATGCATATCAATCAAAGTATCCCAAATTTCCTTTGCATTCTCAAGACGGCTGATTTTGTTGAATTCTTCGGGGCACAATCCGTTGAAGATGATATCACAAGCTTGAGCGTTGTATTGCAACATCTTCAATTCTTCCGCATTAGCTTCACGGTTCGGCTCTCTCCCATCAAAGAATTCACCTTGCAAGCCAATACAAATAATTGCCCAAACGGCGGGGTTATGTCTGAGAATATGCATTTTCATCTTATGCTTCCAACTAGCAAAATTAGTACCATCAAAGTAAGGACCTCTACGGTGATAATTTCCTCGCTAGACGCCATACTCTCCTAGGTTGTGAAACCAAGGCTATGACCACCAAAAGCTATGGAAATCAAAGCAAATGGAGACCAAGCTCTGATACCACTTGTAGGACCTTGAAGTATGTCTAGAGGGGGGTGATTAGACTACTTGACCAATTAAAAACTTAGCCTTTTCCCAGTTTTAGAGTTTGGCAGATTTTAGCTATCTTAGGACAAGTCAAGCAATCATCACACAATTCAAGCAAGCATGCAAAGAGTGTATGAGCAGCGGAAATTAAAGCATGCAACTTGCAAGAAAGTAAAGGGAAGGGTTTGGAGGATTCAAACGCAATTGAGACACGGATGTTTTTGGCGTGGTTCCGATAGGTGGTGCTATCGCACTCCACGTTGATGGAGACTTCAACCCACGAAGGGTAACGGTTGCATGAGTCCACGGAGGGCTCCACCCACGAAGGGTCCACGAAGTAGCAACCTTGTCTATCCCACCATGGCCGTCGCCCACGAAGGACTTGCCTCACTAGCTGTAGATCTTCACGAAGTAGGCGATCTCCTTGCCCTTACAAACTCCTTGGTTCAACTCCACAATCTTGTCGGAGGCTCCCAAGTGACACCTAGCCAATCTAGGAGACACCACTCTCCAAGAAGTAACAAATGGTGTGTTGATGATGAACTCCTTGCTCTTGTGCTTCAAATGATAGTCTCCCCAACACTCAACTCTCTCTCATAGGATTTGGATCTGGTGGAAAGAAGATTTGAGTGGAAAGCAACTTGGGAAGGCTAGAGATCAAGATTCATATGGTAGGAATGGAATATCTTGGTCTCAACACATGAGTAGGTGGTTCTCTCTCTAAATGGTAAGTTGGAAGTGTAGGTTTGTTATGATGGCTCTTCCACTAATGAAGAGGAGGTGGAGGTATATATAGCCTCCACACAAAATCTAACCGTTACACACAATTTACCAATCTCGGTGGGACCAAATCAACAAACTCGGTCGGACCGATTTAGTAAACCTAGTGACCGTTAGGTTTCGGTGGACTGACTTGCATCTCGGTAGGACCGATATGGTTAGGGTTAGGGCATAACGTAATCTCGGTGAGACCGACATACACAAACTCGGTGAGACCGATTTTGGTAATTAGCTAACCAGAGAGTTGGTCGTAAACTCGGTGGGACCGATTCGCTTTTCGGTGAGACCAAATGTTACGAAGGGAAACAGAAGTTTACATTGCAA